>JAYESA010000012.1:20465869-20532708 GCA_036927795.1 Iris macrosiphon
TTGAGAGTAAAAAAAAATCTGTGCTCGATGTTTAAAAATCTGAGTGAAACGAGCTTGGGTAGAATACCCCGTACAAATGAACAATAATTTGACCCTAGAAAATTGGGGCGAGCATCGTGCGACAAATTTGCACGATGTATCGTGTGCTTGAACCTGTACCTATGACCTTGTGAGATAACCTAGCAATTAGGCAGACGACCCTGTGCCAAGTGAATGAACCTGTGCTACCGACTTTACCATATTGCTTGAATAAGCTATAGAACTGGGGCAACAAGACTTAGGGTTAGACTTGGGAACGATAACGTATGCTAAGTTGACCCGAATGGATGAACGCTAAGTCGATAAACTGAACAATCGTGCTTAACGGAGTACAAATACTTGCTTGAGTTGGAAAGGAAGAAAGTTGGATTTGATTGACCTTATCGGAAGTATCCTCGTGATTCAATAAAATGAACCCTTGAGATTTTTGAAAGTAGCTTGTCCGATTTTACTATTCCTAAGTTTGGTTGAATACATATGTTTGAGGGACGCCTTGAACGTGTGCACGATCCAAGACTCAAGAGATGTGAAACTCGAGTGCTGAGACTTCGCTATCATCGAGTTGGTTGACATGCATATGTTTAAGGGGTACTTCGAATATGTGCACGATCCAGACTCGTGATATGCTGATCTCGATGCTAGTGCAAGTGAATATCCAGACGAACAAGTATAACGACTTGTGTAAGTTTGCCTCAGCCCTAGATCGCTATTCAAGATTGATTGAATGTACCCCACGTTAAGCAACATGTCCCGCGCTAAGGCGCAATGAGACTGACTCGGCATACACGCGACATTGCGTAAGGAACGAGTAGGGGATTGTGTCCAATTGGATTTAGTGGTACCGATTCCTACGCTTGGGATAGATTCCATAATGCGATAGTACGGTCTACCCCTCAGTAAGTCTCGAGGACGAGACTTTTTCTGAGTGGTGTATGATGTAACATCCCGTTCCGCTCAAGCGGACTGCCGATTCAAATGTCAAAAGTGCAATATCCCGACCCGTTTTGCTTCGACGAGAATACTCGTTTGAGGCAAAGGATATCCAAACTTGTCCCTTCAGGATTTCGGCTTAGGCTTTCAGAGGCTCGCTCGGAGTATCGCTCAACCGGGGTGAATCATCGCTAAGGTGGGTGGCTACGGTGAACTTGTCTTTGCTTAGCCAGCACAACTAAAATATGGAACGATACATGCTAGTCGCTAGGTAAATCACCCCCTGCATGCTAATAAGAATACAACTTACCTAGCTAAGAGAATAATCCCAACTTGTATTGCTTGTGCTAGAACATGGAAATAAAACATTATTTATATTCAGACCCGCACATGCTACCCTTGCCTTGTGCAACGAGACCCAGCCATGCCTCGAGTAGAACGATATATATAATTCAGTAGTGCACTGTTCACTCCCTACACTGCATGACCCTGGATTATGTCGCTCGGTATGTTTCCTTACGATTTTACTTCTCGGCTTACCTTTTGGGCCCGATCCTACGTAAATGCTTAAGTTTTCAATATGAATGCATACTTGCCTGCTTAGTGTAGTTTGTACACATCGCTCCATTGAATGTTTGCTACACGAAATACCATGCCACAATCAAGAACACTATCGTGTATCATGCATGCATTCGAGTTAGCCAGAAGATGATCAAATAGTCCTTTTGTGCAATATGAACCTGCAAGTATCCGGGATAGTTTGGTCGCTAAGGCAGTCCCCGTACCAGGGGAATGCATCAACCCAAGTTTATATCTGAACAAAAATTATGTCAAGCATACATCTGAATGATAATCATACCAAGTTTACTTCTGAACGAGAATCCGTCAAGTAAAGAAAGAATCCCAGCTCGTGGAGCTAATGCTCGATTCAGAACAAGAATCATAGATTATTATATCCAAGTTATGGATTTGGAAGACCCTGACCTGCATGTCGTGGACAACTTGTGCACAAGGTCTATGTGGTTTCCGCGGTCGGTTGCCAGGGCGCTGGGACCGGTCCGATCTGGAGAAAAACATTATGTATAGTCGTATGTTATGGGGCAAAGTATTATGTAACGGGGCTCGCCACCTGCGTTGTATATCATTTTTGTCTTGAGACTGTAAAATCATCCTTTATGGCTATGCCAGCGACTTATATCATATAGATAAGTCATCCTCGCTTAGCGGCTATCCGCGTGCGAGTCATTACATCGCATCAAATAATCTAAATCAGCTAAACGATATGAATATGGGACATTTGTGAGTAATAGAGCATTTGAACCTCTGAAGTAAACACTTTTGCATAACCTGTATGCTCATGCACCAGATATGAAATATCATACGAAACACTTGTGTTTGCATATGCTAATGCCCTGATTCATTTTATATATGCTCGTGCTTGAATTAACTTGGTTTGCCTTGGACAGGGAAGGACAAATGGTAAGTTGGTAAGTTCTGCCGTGTTTCCTCTTATATCGCACGAAGCACTGCCACACGAGATAGGTTATTCATATATGCCATGAAACTGATCCTAAGGCAACTAGAAAGACAACTAAATAGTTGGTGCACAGAACCTATATTATATGTTTGGATTTGTCGAGCGGGCGAGTAGCCTCCCCACCAGTGCATTCGTGTACTGATAATCCACCAGACTGTTTGTAGGGTGCGGATGCCCCCTTTATGTGTGCCAACACGTGGAGTTCACTCTAGAGCCTTGGAGCACTGCATCTGGAACTGAAGCACATATACAAGACATAATATTAGAACATCGTTTGAATATTGCCTGAACATCACCTGTACATCATTCTATAATTGTAGCCACTTAGCACGCTTTCACTGTTTCAGATAGAGAGATATGAGCGAATTGTAATCTCGGCCAAGCGCCGCCTGTAACACTTGTTTATATCAATAAAGAGTTTTACTTCGACTTGTGTTATTCAATGCTTCCGCTATTGTTGACTCAGTGAACTTGTTATCAATCGCCTATACGTTTATATAATTTTACTGCACTCGGATAATCTGCGTAACTCTGTGGCTTAGACCTATTACCGCCAGCCAACGAACCACGGCCTTGCACGGGAGCGGCTCACGCTCGTGCGGCATCACGCCCAGATAGGTCAAGCGATCGTCCCGCCGGAGCGCTGGTACGGTGATTCTCGCCTAGCGGGGATGGCCGATTAGCCTGCGGGAGATCGGGGCATGACATGGCATATAGCCGGATCCTCAGCTGGCGGCTTAACCTACGCCAGGTAGGAATCGACATTCTGCAATGCCTCACTCAGAGCAACCCGAGTGTCTTTGGAGAGTTGGAGAAGCTCGAATAGTGACAACTTCACTGGGATATTGGCCATCTGTGGCAAGATGTCAAAGTTGTAGGGCTTCTCCAGCCCCTGAGTGGTATCTTTGCGCAGCGATTTGTCAAAGCGAGTTTCTTTCTGTTTGGACTTCTTCGCTGTTGAAGGCTGGGATGGACCCGGATCAGATGTGGTGATTGGGAGCACACCATCATCAGGGATATCGTACTATTGTTGGTACGCCAGGCCTGGCCTCGTTGTTCCTACTATAGCTTATCCGGAAGGGAGAGAAATTGTGTAGTAGGACTTGGACTTCTTGCCCTTGGACTTGGTGGCAGAAGGTGTTACCTGCTGCATCAAGTCTGGAGCAAGATCTGGATGGACCCACATGATCTTTCCACATGATGTGGTGAGAGGTATCAGCCCGACTATTTGATCACGATCTGACGGGAGGTTGACAACCTCCATTGTTGCCTGGGGGATCTGGATTACTTTATCTTGGACTTCTGTTGCCAGAAAGTTACCGAACTGGAGAGATACCATGTTAGCGGCAACTGTTTTGTCATCAAAATCCAAGTTTAGGGCCTTGGCATCGAGCAAACGCTGAATGTACCATTTTAGTGTGTAGCAGTCCCGCGTCGTATGGTGGACGTAACGATGGTAGTGTCAGTACTTCGGATTATTCACCTCGGCTGCATCAACATGGCGCTTGGCGTCGGGGAGCCAAAGCTTATTTCCCTTCATTAGCATGCCAAAGATTGTCATGACGTCTTCATCTTCGAAGAAATAAGTTCCTTCGATTTTGGGACCTCTGCGGGCTTTTGCTCGGTCTTCTTAGTTATATTGGCAACAAGAGCCTGCTTCCCCTTGCCATCCCGGGCCCTATTATCACTGCTGCTGTTGTTGTTGTAGGGGCATTTTCTCCTATCATCAGCGACGGGGATCTGTATTCCCAAGAGACAGGCGTCCTTTACTTTCTTCTCAACACTGACAACAATTATGATGAATGTCGTCCAATCTTTAAACTGAGAGTCGTCTATCCAGAGTCTGACTGTGGGAAGAAGATTTCTCTTGCAGGTGTTCATCAACGTGGACTCAGGATTACCGGGGGGGTAACTTCAGCACCGCCTGCCTATACCGCTCGATGTATTCCCTTACAAACTCTTTCTCTCTTTGCTTGATGTCCATTAAAGAGGACATCATTATATCGTTTCCTCCGTCGTAGAACCGAGCAAGGAAAAGACCCTTGAGATCGTCAAAAGACGAAATACAGTTGTCCGGGAGACTGCATGACCAGTCGAAAGCTACTCCAGACAATGATCCGATAAAGAGCCTAGTTAAGAGGGCATCGTTGCGAGGAAGATGTCTCATTGCCGTCTCAAAGTAACTCATGAATTAACTGGAAGATATCTTCCCATCTAACGAAGTCAAGTTAAAGGGCTTGTACTTGGGCGGGTATGATACATCTTTCCACTCTAGGGGATACGGTTGTCGGATCCTGAGCTCACGCAGTGAGTCCCAATTTCCTATTGAGTCCAGGCGGGCCCGGAGTTCTCGTACCTCCCGTATTATTTTTTGGGCTTTATCGACTGTAGAAGGAGCAGATGATCCGAGCAGGGGATGATTGCCACCAGCAGGTGGAGCGATTGCGTCTGAATCCCTATTTTTTCGGGGTCCAGGCTTGCTTGGCTAGAGGTTCTTGCCGGTTATGAGGCTATATTTGCCTTGATCTCCAGTATTGTCTGGGTCAAGGCCTGCATTGAGGCACTCATGGTCTGCATCATGGCCTCAAGGATGTCGAGACATTGTCGATCGTTGGGGCCCTCGTGATCATCTCCTGCCATGTATGATGTTCTCACATAGGGAGAAATGGATGGGACGGTTGACGTCATAATTTTTGTCTCAAACTCCTACCGTGAATAGTCATCCAGAAAAGTTGGTAGTGCCTCATCATCTTCGAACTCAGAGGGAACACTACCCCCAGCGTAGGAAGCGGCATCCTCTTAAAGTGGGTGGCTACCCCCAGGAATCTCAGCATCTATTTTTTAGGAATCATTGTCTCCTAGGAATGTCGGGTTGCTGTGGAGTTCTGGAGGATCATTACCCCCATCTTGCAGAGCCATCTGGGGTCTCGAGGAAGGGCCACCCCTAGCGGCTGATAAAAAAAAATTCGAGCGCGTACCTAGGAATACTCCTTCTGTGGGCATTGATGCTTGCCTCCGTTTCCTTGACACGTTGGTTGAGAGTGAAAGATTGGAGATGCTAGACTTCTGACCTACCCTCGCAGCGAGAGATCTCCAAGCAGAGTAACATAAGACGAAGGGCAGCTCCTCCTCCTCCGGTGTTTGCACCTGCTCTCCGGGATGCTGTCGGATGGGTGCTCCTGGTTGCTGTAGTTGGAATATTGACTGCATGTCTGCAGGTACTGCTACTTTGGCACAACAACAGTTGATGGTGATGTTGGCACAGTGATGTCCTGGAGAGGACACCTCGCATGTCGTAGTTGATTCCCTTATTTTACGCTTGTGATTGATCATGTTGCGCAAGTCAAGCGAGGGATGATTCATCTTTGCACCCTTCTAATGAGCCCGGGTAGACCGAGCACATGGATGCGTAGGTGTTGACTTTGCTTCCTGACTTGGGGTTCGTACAAGAACTTGTCCCAGGTTGCTAATGGAAGATTATTTAGACTGACCCTGTCCAATTGCCACTGTGAACTGGACGCATCGGTCGGTTCTGTACAACTTTCTGTCAGGGACAGGCATTACAGTTAGTGGCGCCTGCTGACGGTCCGTCGAATGAGCAATTGCTTGAGCTTGGCAAGCTTGTATTATCCTAGACTTCTTCTTCGTAGCACGCATCGGTGCGTAGTATGAAGAGTCCAAGTTTACATCTTCTCCTTTCTCAGCAAGGCACAGGGAATCAGCGTTGCGTGAGATTTGGTCAAAGACAAAATTTCTGCTAATGTGATGGCTGCATGTGGCCATTTGTATGCGGCTATAACCGGTGCCGCATGGTTCTTCTTATGCGGCTTCTGTTGTGGTCTTATAGAACGTGCCTCAGCACCCGAACTTCTGGCATCCTAGTATTTTCTTTTGCCAGAGTTTGGGCGCTGAGCACCTTTCTTTACAGCCCCGACTGCCGCATGGACAGGATCAGCCTGGGTGGACGCATGACATGTATCTTCAGCAACAGGGAGAGAAGCGAGGAGCGCATACTTCCGTAGTTGGATGAGGTACAGCGGCCTTTGCTACCCATATCCTCCGGGACTTCTTAGGATTTGCTAGCCTTGGAGAATGACTCGCGCTGTCCCCTGAGAGCATTTTCTTGAATGCTTATTGTTTGATAATAAATGAAAGAAATAAAACTAGGTTTATACGAAACCCTTTCTTTTGTTTACAAACAAGAAAAAGAAGTATAATTAATCCTATACGAGGATGTTAAGTACAAAAGTTTGATTCTGGGGAAATATTGCTATAGGAGTCTGATCTGCGGTCGATCACTTTGTCCCTTGGACCACACGATGACGAAGAAGTGCTGTAGAAGGCGAAAAAGAAGCTTCAAAGACTGCAGGAGGGATTAAACTCTCGTTGCCAAAGTAGTCAATCGACACTCTCTGGATATACCCTCTTTTCTCTCTTGAATTCAACTCTCTTGAAAAATCCTCGACCTGATTTCGACCTTGGACTGTTTTTTCGACCTTTGACCCCTGTTTCTGTGATAGGTAATCTCTATTTATAGAGTTCGGTTGTAGTAACCGTCCAGTCGGCGTAGAAACCGAACAGTGGAGAGAGCTGCACCTTTTACGCCGCGGTTATAATAACTGCCACCCACGTATGAATGATCTCCTGAATCGACGTGTGATGCGTGTCCCATTATGAGATAATGCGTATAATCGCTCGTCAAAGATCACGGCATGCAACCCACGTAGGTAACTGCCCCTCGCGTAGAGAAGGTTGGCATAGAAGCCAAATAACTGTTATATTGGCGTAAAAGCTAAATAGTTATCTGGTTGGCGTAGAAGCCAAGTAGCTGTCTGGTTGACGTAGAAGCCAAATAGCTGTCATGTTGGCGTAGAAGCCAAATAGCTGTCATGTTGGCGTAGAAGCCAAATAGCTGTCATGTTGGCGTAGAGGCCAAATAGCTGTCATGTTGGCATAGAAGCCAAATTCTGAGTAAAGTTATATACTGCATAGAATGGTAACCGGCGTAAAGATAGCCAATTATCCTTCTTTAACTGAGGTCTTGAGCGTCTTCTGGGCCAGATAGCCTTATCACGCACCTTTGATAATGTAGCCTGAGTTGGCATATTTCGAGAAGATAGCATAAAGGGTACTCCTATAGTTGAAAATAGCCAGGTCAACGTATTTCGAGGAGATAGCATACGGCGTCCTCCTATAGCTGAAAATAGCCTATTGGCGTAATGTGCAGGGATGATGATGTGAGTGTATTAGCCCTAATTATAGCTCTCCCAGTCATTAAAAGTAGAACCAAATCTCGTGCATTAAATACAGAGATCTGCCCCCATCTCGTGCATTAACTGCAGAGACGTGCCTCGAGTTCTGTACGAAGAGCAGCTTTTGACGTGGCGGTTGGTTTCGTCTCATCCTGAGCGTAAAAGCTCCTCTCTGCCTGTGTAAAATAGGCAGTGTATTCTTTGAATGCGTAAACAATGTCTTATATCAAGGATTTGTCACTAAACGATAGTCTGGGGCTCTGTGCAGAATTATCATAACAGCCGTCCTCTTGATCGTCGTGCAGTACTCTTTGTCAGGAGTCAGGTTCACTGCTTCGTCTGACAGGTTCATTCGAGGAATACAAAAAGTTTCTCGTATAATTTCCCGCTGTATTAAAAGCAGACAGGTTTTACGTCGTAGTGGCGATGTAGCAACCTTTTTACGTCAAAGCAGTCTGGAAATACTGTATTACGCTGGTTGTTCTGGAGCTATGTTTTACGCTGAACAGCGTTGAAGCTCTGTTGTATGCCAATGGCTCTGAAGTCATGTTTTATGCCACCCAGAGCTGGAGCTCTATTTTATGCTGGCTTCCTGCATGTTGAGGGTTTTACGTGTATAATTTTCCAGCGTATTTTTTATGCTTCTACAAGACCCCCTTCAAAGTTTTCAAATTCCTTGTAATTTGAAATACTTTGAATGAAGCATGAAACGATCAAACTTGACTCGTTCTGCGAGGCTAATTTCTCGGCGTATTTTTAGGAATTTGTTAGGATTTTGTGTGTTCTCCTCTTCCTATATAAAGGCGAATGGGTTAACCTATTTTTCCCACACTTCCTTCACCACAAAGAGATGGTTGCCGAGATTCGTTGGGCTGACTTGAGGAAGAAGAAGATCATGTTCTTCCAGCATGTAAGGAGCCGTAAAAAGAGGCGTCTTCGAGCAAATATCCTCTACAACGATGGATCATGGAAGGATATCATAGCTTTCTTTGCTCGGGATGATCATCAATTTCATATGGCGATTCGTCCAGGAGAGAGGAAGGGTCATATTGGACCACACAGCTTGCAAGCTGTATTCTCTCCCATCATGGCGCTGGACGAAGGCAGACAGCTTGGCCCTGTCTTCCAATATTGTGTTGGGTCTGGATTCCAAACACAAATCTAGGGCATGCCTGCCATAGCATATGGAGAGTAGGCTTACGAAATTAATACATGCCCAGTTCTGTATCCTCCCGTCATTTATCATTTTCTTGTTAATCGGCCGCAGAAGCCGATTAACTGCTGTAGAAGACGAAAAAGATCTCCACCAATATGAGAACCTGGCAAAACAGATTCTCGGCGTGATCTTAAATAAAAATGAGAAACCCTTTGTAGAAAAAAGATTTCCATCATATGTAATCATGAAGATGAAAAACCCTTTGTAAACTGGATTTTCATCATATGTAATCATGATTAATAAACTTGTCTTCTTTTACGCATCTGATAATTTGCCATATTTGCTGTGAAGAAGTCTGAATAGTGTGCAGCTTCGACACATCTGAATAATTTTATGCTGAATCGGATAAAATAGCATCTGATCTCGTCCCGTCTTTTACGCGTAACTGAAGACGCGTAGAAAGCTTCTTAGCATTAAGTTGTCTTTGAAGATCCAAACTGTCATGCTGTTTTGGACGAGGAGTCGCGTAGAATTTCTAAACTGTCACTTCTCTGATACGAAGAATTCTTGTTCAGACCATCATCTTCAAGAATGGTTTCCCAAAAATCCCTTGAAATAGGACCAGAAATGGCTGTCAAACAGGCCATACTTGAACTTTTGTAAAAGATTCTGACTGGACTTCGGATGAACTTCCAATTGACCCAAGAAGAAGAGTCATCTTCAATACTAAACTCTGTATGTTTTGGGTACTTGGAATATTTTGTAACCAAGAAGGAGCATTTTTTGCGTAAACCCTTATAATTGGCCATCTGTAGCTTTTGAGCGTAGAATCGTAGATTTGTAGCCTCTGAGCGTAAAAAGCCTCTGAGCGTAAAATCATAGATTTGTAGCCTCTGAACGTAAAACCGTAGGTTTGTAGACTCTCGAGCGTAAAAGCTCCTGAGTGTAAAAGCATCTGAGCAAAAAACCATAGATTTATAGCCTCTGTGCGTAAAATCATAGATTTGTAGCCTCTGAGCGTAAAAAGCTTCTGAGCGTAAAATCATTAATCTGCTCTGCGCGTAAAATCTGGATCCACTGATTGTCCGTCTTTTTTTTTCAAATAATAGGCTGACGTGGTCCCAAATCATAATCAAATATTAAATATCAGATTTGGTTAGGGATTCGAAGAGTTATACGAACTCTATAAATAGCCCAAGGTTCTGAGAGAGAAAACTTTTATCTGTCTTCACAAAACCTTTGCTTTTCAAGAACCCTTCTTCTTCGTCTCTTTCTTGAGAACTTAGATTCGCCATGGCACCTAAACAGGCTTCCACTTCTAAGGGAAAGAAGGTCTCTTCCTCTTTTCGTTCTTCTGCTCAAGCACGAGCGACTCCCCTTAGGCTGAACGAGCCCCGATCGAAATATAGCGCTCCGCCGTCGAGCTGTCCTCCGGACGTCATAGGTAAAAAAACTTCGAGGGAAAATTTTAGAGGACCTTCCGCACACGTTGTACGTGTATGCGAACCAATACGCCCATATTTCTAATATGTCAGCGTAAAAACTCCATCTTCTCGCAATCTGGCATAAAAAACTCAGACTGTTGAAATTTGGCGTATACTACAAACTTTGAGTTTTACGCACTAGATATAATTTATGGCATAAAAACTCAAATTTTTGGCAGTCTGGCGTATACTGCCAACCTTGAGTTTTACGCACCGGCAAATAGATTCCAGCGTAAGACTCAAGTTTTTCCAGTCTTGGCATAAAAAGCTCAGACTGATAATCTTTGGCTTAAACTGCAAGAATGTAGCGTCTATTGTAGAAACTGACTTGTTCTCTTGAATTTTGTAGTGGACTTGCAGATCCTTCTTTTGGCTGAGGTAATGGGTTTTGCTGTAGGGATGCTGAACTCAAATTATTTGGAGGACTTGTCCCATGTGACATTTCCCATTTCTGGAGCCAATTATCCTGAAGAAAGAGGAACCCTGATATCGTCCCAAGGAGAACATATGCTGTTGAGTATGATCAGTGGGGAGCCCCTGACGTACATAGACGGGACGGAGTATAAGAAACCGGGTTTCTTATTCGGGGATGTTATTGACAAACAATCCCAGACCAAGCCCAAGAAGGAGGATTGGGTGTTTACTGCTGAGGACACGGTCATGTATTTACCGAAGATGCCCAGGGATTACCCTATCTCGGCCTTCTTTCATGCCACACATCCTAGGAAGATGATGTGGACTCTGACTCCAGATCTTTACGGCCGACCGGGAAAGATCTTATACAACAAGGGATACGACCGGGGGGCCTATATGAGCCATCCTTCGGGCCCTGTTATGCCCTTTAGGGGATTACTGCCGGGTAGTGTCCCGAGTGAGGACACTTCGCTGATCCAGCCAGTTCATATATCGACCTTCTGTAATGACTTTATGGGGCAGGAAGGAATGTACCCCAGAGTTAACCCTCGGACCAGTGGATGGCTTAGCCCGGGGAATCTTCGATGGGCCAGTTTGACTTTCTGGGCCCTGAAGCATTTCCAGGTGGAGCTGAAAAATATTGGCTTATTCGCGGCTGTGAGTGCCACAAGTGTTGGGTTGCCTGTCAACCCTAACTTGTTCTTAGCCTTGATGGAGCGATATAATTCGCTCACTGGGACTTTTGCCACTCCGATGGGTGAGTTGGGCTTAGCCCTTCATGAGATGGCAGAGATCTCAAGGCTGTCAATGGGGGATGCTCCTTATGAAGAGTATGTCCCTACAAACAGGGAGTTGAGGGATACAAACCCTCGGGCAGTGGCTGTGTATCAAGAGCTGATGAGCCACTATCTTGCCTGCACCACTTTCTACAGAGAGCCCTCTGATTTGGCTCACATTAACAAGTGGGCAACCTACCTCTTCTTCCACCAGGCCAGAAATGCTAAGCCGGACAAGGTGGTAGATAGCAGAGATAAGCCCTTGAGTCTCCTGAGCATGCTTACTGCCGACACGGTCGACGACCTCATCGAAGATGCAGGGGCTCCAGATCATGTTCTCGATGAGGAGATCCGGGGTTATCTTGCGGGCACAAAAGCCTTCAGTTATATAAGGCATTGCCGCAAGCCTCTGTCAAGGGAAGCTCAACTGGCTGGCTTCCTCTCCATCTGGCTACGCCGCTGGGTAGTGCCGGGCATCGCATCTGCGGATCGCATATACCGCAACACCTTGTAAACTCTCTCGACCAGATTTCAGCATTTTAGGATTTTTTTTTAGCAATTTAGGATTTATTGCAATATTTTAATTTATTTTGCTTACATATCCTATTGATTTGTGCACCTGACAATTAACTGAATATATAGAGCATTACACTGACTGTTATCCCCAAACAAGATTCACAAACCTCTCATAGACATGCCAGTCTATTATTCTGTACTTTGTGCAACTCACAGATATGCTGGCATGGGTATCATTTTAGTCGCACAAATATCGTTACAAACGACCGTATTTATTTTCAATTAATTTCCAGACCTGTACCCATGTCCCTTCCAATCAAAATTAGATGCCCAACAGGCACCTGTTTTGCCCAAACAAAATTATGTTATTATTCTACTTTGAGTATACTACATTTAGTATTTACACCACACTGAAATTCTGGCCCTACACACTTTTAAATAATTAGAAAATACCATGCGCATTAATTTCTAATTAATTAATACGGTAGCCCGTATCACCCAAAACCAGGCCCAGCCCCTGCCCAGGCTCACCCCCACACTCTCAAGGCCCTCACACAACATTCTCCCTTAGTTATGTACATTTCAGCACCCTCAGAAATAAGGTATTTTTCTCAGACAATTGTGCAATTTCCCAATTAATAGGGCTTTTGTGCAAATTAGGAATTTGCAGGGTTTTATCTGCAAATTTCTGTACGAGGTGTCAACCTCCCATTGGGGGGTGAACCTACACCGTCCATTTAAAAGTGGGCCCCACCCTATAAATATCCACAAAAATATCTACAAAAATATCTAAAGATATTTTTAAATACTAATTACTTAAATATCCCCCCCCTAAACCCTAATTCCCTAAAATACCCAAAACCCTAAACCCTATAAACCCCACCCCCCCCACCCGAACTCATCTCTCTCCTATCTCAGCCATCCTCCGCCCACTGGACCGCCGCCCCCAGCCTCGCCTTTCCCTGGCCTCCTCCCTGGCCGCTGCAGCGCAGCCCTGGCCACCGCAGCCGCCGCCGGCAGCCCCTGCAGCTCCAGCACCCACATCCCCACCAACACCATACCCCGTCACCCGAGCTACCCTAGCCACCACCCCCGCGGCCTCTGACCTCCGCCACCGCCACCAACCTCTCCGCCACGACCTCCTCCGCCGGACCACCATCTTCCCGCCGCCCCACGACCACCGCAGCCCCCGCCAGCCCCGCCACAGCGCCCCGCCGACCTCCCCCGACCACAGCATCAGAGCCACCCCGACCCCCTCGACCCACCACCACCACCACCCCTGACCACCGCCACCACCACCGACCTCTTCGCCACCCTCTCCCAGGCTGCCCCAACGCCCTGCACCGCCGCCTCCGCAGCCGCCGCTGCAGCTGCAGCAAGTTGCTGCTGCAAGTTGCTGCTGCTGCTGTTGCTGTTGCTGTTGCTGTTGACTGCAACTGCTACTGCTACCCGCCATTCCGGCCAGCCGCCCGCCGGACCGTCGCCCTCCTCCAGCCGGCGACGACGCCCAGGGCCCACCTGACCTGTCAGGTACCCCATCCCCCTATAAATACGTAAATACGTGTATATATATATATGTATGTATATACCTATATATATGTATATTTATATATATAAATATATTTATATATATTATAATATATATATAATTATATATATTAATTATTATATATAATTATATATTATTTATTTACAGTATATATACAGTATATATATATGTATTTCTATATATATATAAATATGTATTAGTATATGTATTTGTATATTATATATATATATATATATATATATATTTATACTATTGTATTATATAATTATATATATATTATATTATTATTACAATACAGTATATAATATATATTATACTATTATTATATAATAATATACTAAGTATATAAATATATATATTATTACTATTATATATATATTATGTATATACATATACATATATCTATATATGTATATATGTATAATTATGTATATATGTATATTTATATATATAATGTATATGTATATATTTATTTTTATTATTTTATACAGCATATATATAATTATATTATATATATGTATTATATATATATATATATATATATATATATATATATATATATATTCATATATATATATATATGAATATATGTATAAATATATATATGTAATTATATATGTATCTATATATATTTATTTTATATATATATATATATATATATATATATATATATATATATATATATATATATATATATATATATATATATATATATATATATATATATATATATATATATATATATATATATATATATATATATATACATATATATATATATATATATTATATATATGTATATTTATTTATATATGTATATGTATATATGTATTATTTATATATATGTATAGTTACATATACTATTATATATACTTATATATTATATATATATGAAATATATATGTATATTATATATTTATATAGTATACATATATTTATTATGAATATCAATACTATAATTATATAATTATATTTATTATGCTATAAATATGTATATATGTATATTATTATATATATAAATTATTAAGTATCTAAAATATATATAGTATATATATATTTTATTATTTTATTTCCTTCTTGCAAATTATATATATATTATATATATAATGTATATGTATTATATATTTATATATGTATATATTTATATTAAGTATATAAATACTATACTTATATTTATTATGCTATAAATATGTATATATATTATATATGTATTAATCATACATATATATATTATGTCTTTTATATATATATACATAAGTAAATATATAGTATATAAATATTATGTAATGTACGTTTTTATTAAATATTAAATTCACGAACCCTGTACATCTTGAACAGAGAGCACCTACAACGCAGTCAGTGACCCCAGGTCACAGGACCCCTCAGACACGACGGTAGGAACAGGTTTTTGGCACGCACAGCTCAAGGACGTAGGCAAGTATACCTTGCCAAGTTTTACTGTTTAATTATATAAAAATTATTGTATGCTATTTCTCTTGAACATACATATAACTGTGAAGTCCGAGATTGCCTCGGGTACCGTCAACGAGTACGTTGACACGTAGTGTAACTGACTTAGACTTAGTAGACCTACCAACAGCTGCGAGGGTATCCTAATATCCTCTTAGACCCAACACTTGTACACGCAACACGATTACACTTCATTTTGGGATACGAGTTTGCGTACTCGATTAGCTACCGGTGCGTGTGACGTGCATCACGGCTTAGCACAAAATCAGGAATATTCAGAAAAGTTATGACTTGGCCTATAGCTACATTGGGCGGGAAAGACAACTAGTAGGCGTATGGGACACCCACCTCCTTGAATGTTATACCTTCGGATACCATGGTCCTCGAAGATGGCCGATTGCAGAGTGCCCATGAGTCTGGGGGCATATGTGGCATATATTAGCCAGTCACGATGATTGGTGAATTAAGTCTGCATATGTCTAGCCTATACTTTCCCATAAGTACTATAAGGTCTTTACATTGCATTCACTTAGATGGTTAGTTCACCCTTAATTTATTTATTCAGTATTTACATACATGGTATAATTTTATGTATCTTGTTATGTCCCACTGAGGACCTGGTTCCCTTCCAGATTTAGATGAGGCATTCTACCCCACGGTGTATGGACCTGGACAGGAGACTAGATATGCCACTGAGGAGGAGTTAGAAGAGCTGCCATCAGAGTCAGTCTGATCCTTGGTAGTGAGTGCATCTGGAGCTAGAGCACCTTCTCCCTGATCTTTAGTAGTTTGTTCACCTAGAGCTGGAGCTACTTACATAGATAGACGATACTCTAAGTCTATCTTATTTCAGCACTATTACTATCTTTTGTAGTGGATTTGTTTCCACCAGACTTATCTGAATTGTACTATAACATTTCAGACTTGGCATTATATATTTCAGCACTTATTTCCGTATTCCTTGATATTTTGTGGATGAGATTAGACTTTACCTATATTAGACTTGTTAGTATTTTAGGACATCGTAGCACGTCTCTTGGGTCCATTAAATTGGGTAATCCCTTAGTGATGTGTCAGCTGGCCAATGCCACGTGGCCTGGTTCCGTATATTTTGGGACTGGAGCGTGACATAGTTTTAGTGGTGGCCTATGCAGGTCTAGTTAATTGCTAGTGGTATAATAACATGCCCAGCAAGCCTGCATTAGGATAGGAACACTAGGTCTCATCCACTGACTTTATCCTTAAAATTTGCATCCTGCTTGATTATTATTATTTCCTTCGTGCTTTCTAATTAATCTATCTTCTTCAGAAATATGGACATACCCAGTGGACACGCGACTGATGGGGTTGACCAAGCAACAGACCCCTCGTAAGATGTCCAAGGAACCCCAACCACCCCGAGAGACCAATCCCCGAGAAGGATGCTGGTCTATCCAATAACCCCGTACATTCACCAGAATCCTACCCAGGAAGCAACACCAGCCCGGCAAGAAGGGCAAACTTCCCAGGCACCAACACCTCAGGCGGAGACACCTTTGCCTCCACCTCCAGTCCTTCCAGCTCTGATACCACAACTTGAGGGACAGCCTCAAATGTTCCAATTTTTCCAAGCCATATTGCAGGCAAAGTGGCAACAGACTGAAGCCCTGAGGCAGAGCTTGATGACGCCTCTGGAGAGGACAACTGCCCCGGCACCAGCACCTGTCCAGCCAGCTGGCACTGTCCGAGGCTTTCGCCAGATGGGTCCGAGAACCTTTTCGGGCAGCGAAACTCCGGAGGAGATCTCAGATTGGATCTCCAATACGTAAATGCTGCTGGAAGGTTCACAGCTTTCCCCCGACTTATGGATGACCGTCGTGAGGGCCCAACTCTTAGGCAACGCCCATCACTGGTAGGATTCCATAGAGCGCAGCGTCGGCAAGGCTCAGACTTGGGAATAATTCTTGGAGTACTTCAATGCAAAGTACTTCCCAACCACGGTCAGAAATGCCTTGTACTCCCAGTTCCTGCACCTGGAACAAGGGAATATGACCGTCGATGCCTATGACGTGGAGTTCAGTCGACTTAGTCGATTCGGTGCCATCTTGATACTGAACGAGCTGGAGAAGGCCATGAGATTCCATCACGGCCTTACCTTCGAGCTCCAAAGGTATACTACGATGCAGTCGAGGATCTCCTACGAAGAGGTTCTTTCAGAGGCAAGAGTACAAGAAGCCATTGGCCGAGGAGCAAGGCGCTCTAATCCAACCACACCGGCCAGAAACTAGCCCAGAACAGGAGGACCAATCCGTCGTCCGGGAAATCAGACACAGCAGAAGACGGGACCCTATCAGTAGAAGGAGCTTCCGACTTGTCACTATTGTGGCAAGAAGGGACATTATGTCCGAGACTGCAGAAAGAAGCAAGGACTATGCCTGATATGTGGAGCTAGCCAGCATATGGCCAGAGACTGCCCACAACGCAAAGATGCAGCACCTCAGAATGGGCAAAGACCAGGAGCACCAGCCCAGAGGATGCTACCCTCAACCGGAGGTCAACATCCCTCAACATCTGGAGGATTTCAGAGGGGACCTCCCCTGGCCACACAGGAGACGCAGTTCAAGCAATCCAGGCAGCAAACCGGAGGACAAAGGCACGGGCAGGCCTTTGCACTAGCTGCAGTTACAGAGGAGCCGGAAGGTGAAACCATTACAGGTACTATTTTAGTTGCATCATTACCTGCAACCGCATTATTTAATTCTGGCGCTAGACTATCTTTTATATCTAGTAGTTTCGTAGCCATGCACAAACTAGCCACTTCCCCACTGCCTAAATACTGGAAAATTCTTACCGGAGGAGGCATCGTGCCGGTTACCAGCACTATTAAAACGTGCTCGGTAGTCGTTTGTAGTAGAGAGCTGAGAGCACGATTTTTGGTACTCCCAATGCCAAACTTCGACGTTGTCTTAGGCATGGACTAGTTAAGCCAATATAATGCTATACTAGACTGCGGAAAGGGAAGCGTCATCTTTAGACCACCAGATCACCCAGAGTTCGAGTACATTTGGGGTACCATCGAGCAAGGAGTAGGCCAGACAACGAGAGCTTACATGGCAATGGAGACAGCACCCCCGACAATTGTAGTAGAATTCGAAGATATATTTTCGAAGGAATTGTCAGGCCAACCGCCTGACAGAGAAGTGGAGTTCACTATTGAGTTGATACCTGGAGCTGCACCAGTATCCTCAAATATGTACCGGCTGGCGAAGAAGGAGCTAAACGAGCTGAAGCTACAGCTAGAAGAATTGCAGATCAAGGGATTTGTTCATCCTAGTGCATTACCCTGGGGAGCACAGTGTTATTTGTACCAAAGAAGGATGGAACATATCGAATGTACATTGATTACAGAGCCCTTAATGCTTTGACAATAAAAAATAAGTACCCCCTGTCATAGATTGATGATTTGTTCGACCAACTGACAGGAACGGTAGTGTTCTCAAAGATAGATCTGAGATCAGGCTATCATCAGGTAAAAGTACGGAGAGAAGACATTCCAAAGACAGCATTCGGGACTCGTTATGGTCATTACGAGTTCCTGGTGATGCCTTTTGGACTAACTAATGCACCTGCCGTATTTATGAACCTGATGAACAGAGTCTTCCACCAATATCTGGACCAGTTCGTGGTAGTCTTCATCGACGACATCTTGGTATATTCGAAGAGCCACGAGGAGCATGAAGAACACTTGAGGCTAGTGTTAGAGACGCTGAGACGTGAGAGCCTTTATGCTAAGCTGAGCAAGTGCGAGTTCTTCCTTGATCGTGTCACTTTTCTTGGACACGTTATCACAGGAGATGGCATCTCGGTGGACCCAACAAAGATCTCATCTGTAGAGACGTGGCCAACTCTTACCAACGTCTCGGAGGTGAGAAGTTTTCTAGGACTTGCCGGGTATTACCGGAGGTTCGTAGAGAACTTTGCAAGAATCGCAGAGCCGATAACTTGTTTGACCCGCAAGGAGCAGAAGTTCATCTGGTCGGAGGAGTGTCAGATAGCTTTTGAGGAGCTGAAAAAGCGTCTGACTACTGCCCCTATCTTGACTATACCATCTGGATCCGGAGGATTCGTAATATATAGCGATGCATCCGAAAAATGATTAGGTTGTGTCTTAATGCAACATGGGAAGGTTGTATCTTATGCCTCTAGACAACTGAGAAACCATGAGAAGAATTATCCCACGCACGACCTAGAACTTGCCGCAGTCATCTTTGTCCTGAAGCTTTAGAGATATTATCTATATGGCGAACGAGTGGAGATATTCACTGATCACAAGAGCCTGAAGTACGTCTACACCCAGAAGGACCTGAACCTGAGACAAAGACGCTGGCTCGAAGTGATGACAGACTTCGAGATTGATCTGCAGTACCATCCAGGGAAGGCTAATGTAGTAGCTGATGCTTTAAGCAGAAGACCCACGGCATTCATTATGATCATCCAACTAGATCTATTGAGAGATCTAGAACAATTGGGTATAAAGGTCATTATGCCAGGAATTGACGGCCAATTTTCAAACTACCAGTTGCAATCAACATTGGTCGAGAGAATCAAGGCTGCTCTGCCAACAGATGCAAGATTCCAGAGACTTCGACAAAGAACAGAGGCTGGAATCCAGACAGGATGTCACATACACGAAGATGGGACTTTAAGATGTGGATATCGTCTTTATGTTCCAAATGGAGAACTTCGTGAGGAGCTGACGTTAGAAGCTCACAGCTCAACATACTCTATCCATCCAGGTGGCACAAAGATGTATAGAGACCTGAGACAATACTATTGGTGGCATGGAATGAAGAGAGAGATAGCACACTTTATGGCAAAATGCCTGGTGTGTCAGCAAGTCAAGGCTGAACATCAGAGATCCGCAGGTCTACTTCAACCCCTCCCAATACCTGAGTAAAAATAGGAACACATTACTATGGACTTCGTTACGGGCTTTCCAATAAGTCCCAGTGGTCGTAATACTGTATGGGTGATCGTAGATCGACTCACCAAGGCTGCTCATTTCTTACCTTTTAGAGTCGGATAATCTACAGAAGTCCTGGCAGACATGTATATGAAGGAGATTGTACGTCTGCACGGAGTACCAGTCAGCATAGTGTCTGACAGAGATACGAGGTTTACATCGTACTTTTGGCAAAGTATGCAAGAAAGTCTTGGTACCCGCCTAAAGTTCAGCACCTCATATCATCTGCAGACAGATGGACAATCCGAGCGCACCATTCAGACCCTGGAAGATATGCTGAGAGCATGCATGCTTGATTTTGGTGGATCATGGGAAGATCATTTACATCTGGTAGAATTTTCCTACAACAATAGCTATCAAGCGAGCATCCAAATGGCTCCCTTTGAAGCATTGTATGGCAGGAAATATCGTTCCCCAGTATGTTGGAGGAATGTAGGCAAAAGACAGATCCTAGGACCAGAATTGGTCGTTCGTACGGTGGAGAAAGTAAAGAAGATCCAAGGACACCTGAGAGCAGCGCAGGACAGACAAAAATACTGGGCCAACGTACATCGACGACCTCTGGAATTCCAAGTGGGAGAGCATGTATTTTTAAAGATCTCACCTACCCGAGGAACTATCAGATTTGGAGGAAGAGAAAAACTGAGTCAGAGGTACATCGGACCATTCGATGTGTTGGAACGCATCGGAGAAGTTGCTTACAAGCTAGCTTTACCCCAGACTTTGGAAGGAGTACATGACGTCTTCCACGTATCTCAGCTGAGGAGATACATCCCAGATCCGAGTCATGTGCTGGACCACTCGGAGATCACTGTCGGCCCGAGTTTATCATACCAGGAGGAGCCCGTAGAGATCCTAGACCAAAGCGAGAAGGTGTTCGAGGCCAGACTATCCCTCTAGTTTGTATTGTATTGAGACATTATGCACCAGGCGAGTTAACCTGGGAACGAGAAGAGGATATTCGACAGCGTTTCTCCCATCTATTCCAAAGCCAGGGTATGTCCTAATATTTCAAATCAATCTTTAGTTCTCATTATATGTCTGTTTAATTTCGAGGACGAAATGCTCTAAGGAGGGTAGGTTGTAAACTCCCTCGACCAGATTTCAGCATTTTAGGATTATTTTTAGCAATTTAGAATTTATTGCAATATTTTAATTTATTTTGCTTACATATCCTATTGATTTGTGCACCTGATCATTACCTGAATATATAGAGCATTACACTGACTGTTATCCCCAAACAAGATTCACATACCTCTCACAGACATACCAGTCTATTATTCTGCACTTTGTGTAACTCACAGATATGCTGGCATGGGTATCGTTTTAGTCGCACAAATATCGTTACAAACGATCGTATTTATTTTCAATTAATTTCCAGACCTGTACCCATGTCCCTTCCAATCAAAATTAGAGGCCCAACAGGCACCTGTTTAGTATATTTACACCATACTGAAATTCTGGCCCTACACACTTTTAAATAATTAGAAAACACCATGCGCATTAATTTCTAATTAATTAATACGGTGGCCCGTATCACCCAAAACCAGGCCCAGCCCCTGCCCAGGCTCCACCCCACACTCTCAAGGCCCTCACAAAGCATTCCCCCTCAGTTCTATACATTTTAGCACCCTCAGAAAGAAGGTGTTTTCTCAGACAATTGCGTAATTGCACAATTTCCTAATTAATAGGACTTTTGTGCAAATTAGGAATTTGTAGGGTTTTATCTGCAAATTTTTGTACGAGGTGTCAACCTTCCATTGGGGGGGGTGAACCTACACCATCTATTTAAAAGTGGGCCCCACCCTATAAATATCCACAAAAATATCTAAAGAAATTTTTAAATACTAATTACTTAAATACCCCCCCCCCTAAACCCTAATTGTCATGCCCCAGTCCCAAAATATCGATGGACTAGACATGTGGCAATGGCCAGCAGCACACACCGATGGACAAACCCAATTTAATGGATCCACCAGGGCGTACTTAAGCTGTAATACAACAATAAGGGTTTAGATATACTAATCTCATCCACATAAATGAATACCACAATATCAGAATCATAAAGCAAGATCAATCTCAATAAAATGTAAACTCGGGAAATAATCCAATAATGAGTCTGATACAACTGTCAAGATACAAGAATAAAGATAACCACAGCAAATACTGAGTATGAAATAAAGATACTCAGGAAAAGTCTTCAGCTAACACCTCGTCCTCGGAAATTGGTACAGCTCTAGTATCCACTCCTGCTCCTGCTGCTGTCCCGTATACCTCGGGATAGATCTCGTCTGCTAATCCTAAGGACATAATCCGGATCCAGGTCCTAAGGGGACATAGCAAGGTACAAAATAACTCAAGCCAAATAGGTGCAGTGCAGAAATAAAGGAAACAATAGGATAAACTATATAACCAGCTAAGTGATATGCAAATGAGAGTTTTAGTCATACTCGGGCTGAGACTACTATAGGCTCTGTGTCAGGGAAACCCATAGCAGCATTAGTATTACGACTCCAGTAGATATGCCAAAGCAAGTAGTATCACAACTCCAATAGATGTGCCAAAGCACCTCCAGACAATAATATATATAATATAATCAGCCTTTGATATGGTAATACTCTTCCCACCCAATGTAATCATACGTCTCATATCCATGACATGCAAGATCAAAACTAATGCAGCAAGTCATATAATGTCTATGAATATAATGTCTATGTCATAAAACCTGTATCCTATACAGAATCACCATGAATAGCTCAGGAATATTATGTCTCATAAATAGTGTCAAGTGTCCTGGGTTATATGTACTTGATAAGACAAGTACGAGAATGTAAAGGGTCACGATATCCATCTCTAGGTGACATTACACAAATACGCGTACGGTGTTGGCACCCAACTATTAATCGGACGCTAAGTAAAGTCTCACGGTCCTAGGTCAAGCATGTACAACATATAAATAAGACAAAGAAATATGTAACAAGAACTGCAATGTTGGCAAGGTACACTTGCCTGGGGTTTGAATACCAACAGTTGTCCCTGTATCAGTGGATCCTGCAGGTACTCTTCCAAAAGCTGTAATAAACATCACCAACAGTCTCAGAAAATATCAAATAGCTAGAAATGCTTGTCCTTAAGTCCACTTTGGACACAGGGGCAAAAATTACCGTTTCTGGTCAAAGCGGGGTCCACATGTGGGCCGCTTTGCTCCAAAAAATGTGTCAGGGTCAAAGGTCTCCAAATTCGTCCAACTTAGTGTCAACAAGTCCAGAACGATGATACGAACCCAACGGAACTTCTAGAACTGGATTCCGGTGAGCCGATCACAAAATCGCACGTCAAGTGGAGCCGCGGGGCCCACGATACGCGATTTTGTCAACGTTCTCAGAATCGAACCAAACTTGGATCACAGGACCAGCGTATTGCTACGAGTCCGATGGCGCAAGTTTCGTTTCTATCCGACGTGTGTACACGAAGTTACGACGTGTTTCAGAACAGGCAGATACGGGGCGTTGTCGACGGATACGCGTTGATTTCGGTGTGCACGTACATCCAAATCAACTTCTGGGAAATCCCGCACATCCGTATCGACGGCGCGCACGTTTCGGTGAAGACCGTGTGCGACCAAGTCATCCCGTT
Source organism: Iris macrosiphon (assembly GCA_036927795.1). Taxonomy (NCBI): domain Eukaryota; kingdom Viridiplantae; phylum Streptophyta; class Magnoliopsida; order Asparagales; family Iridaceae; genus Iris; species Iris macrosiphon. The sequence goes on from JAYESA010000012.1 coordinate 20,489,631, forward strand.
TGGCGGGGCATACTCAGTTCCGGGGGAAAATGGGGTATTATTTTTCCTGTTTTTAGATCGCGGTTCGCGATCGCCACAGGACGCGATGCACCGAGCGGGTTGCACGGACATCGAAAAGGTTACACAGCCTATGCGTCACAACTGACGGAACCGAAAATGGGACAACGAGGAGAGAGAACAGGTTACCTGAACAGGGCTCCGTGGAACCTAAAATTCCCGTGTCCGGGTCCTGTGTCCGGGTACTGTGTCCAGGCTGTGTCCGTCTAGGTTTTAGGATTTGAGTGCTGCCGGAGACTCGTCGGGGGAGGTGGCTGCTTGCCAGGGCTGGGTCGGAGGTGCTCAGGCAGAGCTCGTCGGCTCGAGGCGGCTCAGGCGAAGGGTTCGTCGGCAGGGTCAGGTCGAGTCAGGGTGGCGAGGTCGAGTCGGGGAGATGGTTGGGGGATTCGTCGAGGCGGGGAAGGAGGAAGAGGAGAAACAGGGCGGAGGAAGGAGGAGTTCGACGTAGGCGGCGAGGGGATGAGCGGAGGCGGTGAGGCGAGCGAGGTGGCTAAGGTTCAGGCGGGGGAGCGGTCAGGCGGCGAAAGAGATTAGGGTTTCGGCGTCGAGGGGATTATATAGTCGGAACAGTGAATCCGATTGGAAATCCGACTTGGGGTTAACGGGTTTGGGTCGGGTCGGGTTCAATATGAATCCGGCCCGATCCGCTACTGTTTAAGTATGGGTTCGGGTAGGCGGGTTTCGGGTCGGGTTTAGATCCGACCCGACCCGCTAAGGGCTGGGTTCGGTTCAATTGAACCGGGTCTAGCTTGGTTTGGGTTGGTTTGGTTCAATTGAACCGGCTTTATTTCTAGGTTTAATTCGGTTTATTTAAACTTAGTTTTTAGGGCTTTAAAAATGCTTCCGGAGTCCAATAAATTCACAGAAAATTATCCTATATCCGATTTTCCATTTTACATCATAAAATATTATTTTTATAATATTTAAATATTAATTAATAGTAACTAAAAACATTTAATCACAAAATACCTTAGTTTTAATTACAGAAACATCCCAGAAAATTATAGAAAATTGTGAAAAATCCAAATTAAAAATTTCTGAAAAATCAGGGGGGTTACAATCTACCTAACTTATAAAAATTTCGTCCTCGAAATTAAACTAGGGTAGGGTCTCTCTATTAAATCTCACTTGATTACAGTCTAAAGAATTCCTCTCAAGTGAACATTGCGGTCTCTACCCAACTTAGAATTTTCTCATCTATCATCTAAGGCTATACATCTAAGAAAGCTATGCCCCAAATTATTGAATCATGTTATTGAATCCTCAAGTCTGTAACACCAAACATATCACCTATGGTATTCCCTTAATCATTTATAAAAGGGTCATCAAACAATGCGACCGGCCTGTGGGGTATATCTAGTACTGTCTATATATCAAACTTATACCAAGCAAGATGTTTCGTCTTTCCAAAATAAGGGGAGACGAAGATCAATAATAAAGAGTTCAAGGGGAGGTAATAGGATAGAAGTATCGGAATCAAGGATTTTAAAGAATTCAAATAGGAATTGTCAAGACAGTTATGGATTGAAATCACAATTTGGTAATTCTTATTCATATACTCGTATTAGTACAGTTATGTAACTGATACGATATGCTCAGACATATCTAGAGGGCAGGTATACTAGTCAACTATATATCTCAATCCACGTAAAGTAGTCGTGCAAAGAGCGAACCAAAATACACTAAGGTTGATCAGACCGTAATACACTGATTCTGAATAGACAATTGTATTAGATTACGCGTACAATAATACATATATCGTGAACAAGCTTGATAAAAGAACGAGCTTGCAAAGCTAGGCTGTAACAGCAGCATAAGTCGAGGTAGTACAAAATATAAGTACGCTAGATGATGATGAAAGGAGGTACAAATTAATTCAAGTTTACAAAAACAAAATAGAATAAGCAATAATAATAAAAGACTACAAAATCTCTACAGTCATCATACAACCTCCTTGTCTAAGTCGCTAGTCAACCAAATAGGGCAAGGACCTCTAAATTCTACAGTCTGAATAAACACTATCTTCTTATGCAAGTCTAAAGTTGTGTCATCCTAGTTTGCTTCATCAATGGGTCAATAGGGCTAGGTGGTACTATGTTGTGAGGCATACTACTCAACTTAAAATAATAAACTAATACTGAAATTGTCTTAAGGATACCGTAGAAACTCTTGTTAAGGTCTACGAGAAGGGGTCTTGGTACCTATTAGGGTATCCTCCTATATTACATAGGTCATGGTCGTCTTAAGCCTTAGTCTTAGTGCTTATAGAACAAGTGTCGATAGTGAGGATAGAAGAGTTACTGGTCTTCAAGGGTAAGGGATCTAACTTGTATCGAGGTGGGGGTACTAATTATGTGACTTAAAGCTAAGGGGTAATCATTAGGTCATAATCTACAATAATAACTTAAACTGTCAAGTTCTAATTACCAATCACATAGTAAAAACTTTAGAGTAACAATCAAAATAAATAATAAGAGGCACACAGGAATCAAGGCAGGATGCAAGTCAAAAAATTAATTCGAATCCGATATAGATGTCAAGAACGATTCAAGCAAGTGGATGAGATCCTTATCCTATTCTTACTGCAGGCTTGCTCGGTCCCTAAGTTGAAATCGAACAATTTAGTCGTTGACCTGCATGGGCCACCACAAAAACCATGTCACGCCCCAGTCCCAAAATATCGAGGGACTAGACACGTGGCAATGGCCAACAGCACACACCGATGGACAAACCCAATTTAATAGATCTACCAGGGCGTACTTAAGCTGTAATACAACAATAAGGGTTTAGATATACTAATCTCATCCACAGAAATGAATACCACAATATCAGAATCATAAAGCAAGATCAATCTCAATAAAATATAAACTTGGGAAATAACCCGATAATGAGTCTGATACAACTGTCAAGATACAAAAATAAAGATAACCACAGCAAATACTGAGTATGAAACACAGATACTCAAGAAAAGTCTTCAGCTAACACCCTCGTCCCTCGAAAATCGGTACAGCTCCAATATCCACTCCGGCTCCTGCTGCTGTCCCGTATACCTCGGGATAGATCTCGTCTGCTAATCCTGGGGACATAATCCGGATCCAGGTCCTCAGGGGACATAGCAAGGTACAAAATAACTCAAGCCAAATAAGTGCAGTATGGCACGCCCTAGTCCCAAAATACATAGGACTAGGTCACGTAAGTATGCCAGCCGCATGGATATGGCATCTCCAATGTATGGAAATTATAACCCATATGTACGCTGTAATATGAATATCAAATCCATAAGTGGTATAAAATGTATCACAAGTCACAGGGTATAATCTAAATCTCACCCACAAAAATCAATATAAATGAATAACTAGTATCTATGAAACTAGATCTCAATATAAGTATCTAAGGATGATGGTTGGATGGAAACAAATCCACTACCAACTCGAATGGAAAAGTACAACACAATAAACACAATATAAGAATACTAGCTAACAACCACGGGGCTCGAAGAGAAGACATCATCGAAACATAGGTAACCATCCAAATCTGCGCTCCTACAATACTCAAGAACAAATACACTTGGAAAGGGACCAGGTCCTCAGAGGGACGTAACAAGATACATAGAAGCATGCCAATTTGAATACAGTAAACATGCATAATATTTGAAAATATATAAGTACGCTGTACAAGACAACTATATGAATGCAAATGAGAACAACTTTCGACGTATGGGCAAGGGTAGGCTACTCGATCTACCTCACAACTCACACACACGTCAATGGACATCCGAAATTGACATACCGCGGGGGGTAGCGACCAGCGAGACTCCAGAAATTGACATACCGCGGGAGTAGCGACCAGCGCGACACACGCCCGTAGTGCAAACTATATACTATGGTTTACCAGAGTGGTTAAAAGCCCATACGCCTAATAATTGTCCTCTCATGATACTAAGTGCCATGTGTGTGTCAACATATCTAATACATAGTAATGACTGAAAGAAAACTACACATGCAAGAAATATACAGAATGTAATAAATATACAGAAATATAAATAGCATGCAAAGTACTGTAACAATTTGGCAAGGTATCTTGCCTGGTCTGAAAAAGAATGAAGTCCCAACTCAAGGCGTCGTCATATCTACCCGTCACATAAATTAAACAAGTCAGGTTACAAAAGTGGGTGAATAGGTTCCTCCATTTTAATCTATTTTAATTCTGAATAAAATAACCTAAAATAATATTTTAATCTTATTATAATCTGATTTTATTGTTAAGCTCTAATTTTGGTCCAAATAAAGTCAACTTTAAGGATTTGTGATCCGTGACACGCAAATCGAGACAATCCGTTGACCAAAAAGTCAACCGACTCAAATCCTGGATTTGTGTATGGAATCCTATATATTTTAATGTGACATGAAAACTGGAATAGACGGTTTTATAAAATCACAAGTCGGTAAAGAGTTATGGCCACAAGGGCGAATAGATGACAATTTACGGTAGTTTTCTATTTACGTATACGTTGCACAAATTTTACAGTAGAATAAAATTATATTTTAAATTTTGGAAAAATACTTTTCTGGAATTTCATCATATCATCTTTCCGAAACTTCAAACAGTTCATAATTTTGAGTTTGGGATCTCCAGAAATCTCGAAAATACCAAAACGTGTCTGATTTTGGACAGCTGACACTTTTAGAATTTTCTGGAAAAATAGGTTCTGAAATTATTAAAATAATTTATATATTCATAAAACTAACCTTGATATGATTCTGACAAAAAAAACTGGAGCGCATTTGGAGTCCGGAGCTAGGAGATATCGTCTTTTTAAGTCGTCATAACTACTAAAAATGAGGCTAAATTTATGACGAATTTTGACTATTTTTGGACGAAAAAGAGAGAAATTTGGGAAAGAACAATATGAAGGATGAGGTATTTATAATGGTGGACACTACATAATTAAATACGACTAGGATTAGCTAATTTTGATATGATTAGGATCAGTTTAAATAATGATAGGATATGCATGAAGTAGCTTTCCTAGTAGGCTCAGGATTTGAATTAATTTAAAATAGAGTTTGAGTTTATCTCAATAATTTATATTCTTAAATAAAATTAAAGATAATTCAAATAATTTATATATAATCTTATTAATATCTATTAACACTAAATTAGCATCTATCTAATATTAAGACTATATATATCCAAATAAATCCTAAATAATTTCAAAAATCTAAATAAATTTCTTAAAAATCTAAATAAATTACAGAAAAATATAATTAAATATTTTAACCTAAAATAAATATTTGGTAGAAATAATATGCAAGTATGGACTCGTAGTAAATCATGAAAGTCCTAAAAATTTAGGTTTCCTATGTTTTAATTACCTAACAATTCTAGAAAAATCTCCAAAAAATCTAAAATAGCCTAAAAATGATTCTAAATAAATATTTACATAATTAAATATACTAAGAAATTTATTTTCTAATTAACTAAGAGAATACTCTAAAGTAATTTAATATTTAAAATAATCTATAATAAATATAATAATATAAAATACACACAAAATACCTATTTTGGGTGAGGGAGTTTACAATCTACCCAACTTAAAACAATTTTGTCCTCGAAATTAAACTAGGGTATGGTCTCTCTATCAAATCTTACTTGATTACAGTCATAAGAATTCCTCTTAAGTGAACATTGCGGTCTCTGCCCAACTTAGAATTTACCCATCTATCATCTAAGGCTATACATCTAAGAAAGCTATGCCCCAAATTATTTAATCATGTTATTGAATCCTCAAAGTTTTTAACACCAAATATATCATCTATGATATGCCCTTAATCATTTATAACAGAGAGTCACCAAGTCATATGATTAGCCTATAGGGTGTACCTAGCACTATCAGTGTATCACTTATTTCCAAGCACGAGATTTCGTCTTTCCTAAATAAGGGAAGACGAAAAACAATGGTAAAGAGTTCAAGGAGGGGTAATAGAATGGAAGTATGAGAATCAAAGCGTTTAAAGGATTCAGATAGGAATTGTCAAGGCAGTTGTGGATTGAAACACTATTTGGTAATTTCTTATTCGCATGCTCATATCGGTGCAGTTATGTACTTGATATGATATGCTTTGTCGTATCTAGAGGGTAAGTATATTTGTCTACTGGTCAACTATACATCTCAATCCACGTAAAATAGTATTGCGAAGGGCGAATCAAGCGCACTATGTCTAGCTAGACCATAATACACTGATTCTGATTAGACAATTTGTATTAGTGTGGTTGATCAGGCCCCAATAACACATATGTCATGAACAAGCTCGATATAAGATTAAGCTTGCAAAAACTAGGCTATAATAGCGGCATAAGTCAAGGTAGTACAGCAAACATAAATATGCTGGATTATGATGAGAGAATGTACATAATAATTCAAGTTCACAAAAGATAAGACTACATAATCTCTACGGTTGTCATACTAATTCCTTGTCTAAGTCGATAGTCGACAAAGTAGGGGTATAGCCTCTAAGTTCTACAGTCTGAAAAAAAAAATACCGTCGTCCTAAGCTAGCATACAGTTAATGTTGTTCAATCATACTTCAATAATAGGTCAAAAGACTATGTGATACTAGGTTGTGAGGTATACTACCCAACTTATAACAATTAACTAATACTGTAATTGCCTTAAGGATACCGTAGAAACTCCTGTTAAGGTTTACGAGAAGGGGGTCTTGGTACTTATTAGGTATCCTCTTTCATTACATAGGTCATGGTCGTCCTAAGTCTTAGCCTTAGTGCAAGTGTCAATAGTAAGAATAGAACAGTTACTGGCCTCAAGGGAAAGGAAATATAACTCGTATTGAGGTGTGGTACAAGTTATGCAATTTAAAACTAAGGGATAAGCACCAGGTCTCAATCTACAAGAATAACTTAAACTATCAAGTTCTAACTACTAAGCACACAATTTAAAATTTTAAAAATTACAACTATAATCCTAGCAGGCTATATATACTAATCATAGAATAAAAATACTTGGTCTATAAGCAGAAGTGTCAGATGGTACGAGTTGAAAGATGAAGAATAGAGGAACAAAATTTAGTCATCGCGCAATTAGCGAACGCTAAGGTCGCAAAGGAACAATATATAAAATTAAAATAGAGGGCTCTAGATAGCATCATGGTTTTCTAAGGAGGAGTGGTATGCTAGTTGCTATGTTCGAGGTATGATCAAGAGAAATATTATATTCATTGCTCTTGGCTTCCTAAGGTACTGTCTGCTACTAATAAGACAATGATCTAAGTTTTATAGTTCTCCAATACTATCTAACTATGAAGGTTAGGTTCAGTCCTAATATTCAATTTTGGTTTTTTATTGGTTCCTCAATACTAGGGTCAAACATTATGGTAAAACTTCTAACTAACTCTAGTAGTATCTATACTACTCACAGGTCCTCATAATACATCAGGGGGTAATGATAAACCAATTCTTAGAGATAAGAAATTCTAGGGTTCACCAGATATTCTAAACTTAGTGGTGTGTCTATATTTTCGTTGTAATCCTAATAGGTGGGCTACTCTAATTATCATTCTAATAACAGGTGTCCTATATTCTAGCAGAAGGCTATACTCAAAGAACTTATTAGGGAAGTACAGGAATCAAGCAGGATGCAATTTTTCAGACAGAATAGATTGGAAGGAGAGCGAATCATAGTCAATTATGGATGAGATCCTATACTCTATTCCTAGGTGCAAGCTTGTTCGGTACAATAACGTAACCGAGATAATATGCTCTCGACCTGCATGGGCCACCACAAAAATATGTCACGCCCCAGTCCCAAATTACATAGGACTAGGTCACGTAAGCATGCCAGCCGCATGGATATGGCATCTCCAATGTATGGAAACCATAACCCATACGTACGCTGTAATATGAATATCAAATCCACAAGTGGTATAAAATGTATCACAAGTCACAGGGTATAATCTAAATCTCATCCACGAAAATCAATATAAATGAATAACTAGTATCTATGAAACTAGATCTCAATATAAGTATCTAAGGATGATGGTTGGATGAAAACAAATCCACTACCAACTCGAATGAAAAAGTATAACACAATAAACACAATATAAGAATACTAGCTAACAACCACGGGGCTCGAAGAGAAGACATCATCGAAACATAGGTAACCATCCAAATCTGCGCTCCTGTAATACTCAAAAACAAATACACCTGGAAAGGGACCAGGTCCTCAGAGGGACGTAACAAGATACATAGAAGCATGCCAATTTGAATACAGTAAACATGCATAATATTTGAAAATATATAAGTACGCTGTACAAGACAATCTATATGAATGCAAATGAGGACAACCTTTTGACGTATGGGCAAGGGTAGGCTACTCGATCTACCTCACAACTCATACACACGTCAATGGACATCAGAAATCGATATACCGTGGGGGTAGCGACCAGCGAGACTCCAGAAATCGACATACCGCGGGGGTAGCGACCAGCGCGACACACACCCGTAGTGCAAACTATACACTACGGTTTACCAGAGTGGTTAAAAGCCCATACACCTAATAATTGTCCTCTCATGATACTAAGTGCCATGTGTGTGTCAACATATCTAATACATAGTAATGACTGAAAGAAAACTATACATGCAAGAAATATACAGAATGTAATAAATATACAGAAATATAAATAGTATGCAAAGTACTATAACAATTTGGCAAGGTATCTTGCCTGGTCTGAAAAAGAATGAAGTCCCAACTCAAGGCGTCGTCATATCTACCCGTCACATAAATTAAACAAGTTAGGTTACAAAAGTGGGTGAATAGGTTCCTCCATTTTAATCTATTTTAATTCTGAATAAAATAACCTAAAATAGTATTTTTAATCTTATTATAATCTGATTTTATTGTTAAGCTCTAATTTTGGTCCAAATAAAGTCAACTTTAAGGATTTGTGATCCTTGACACGCAAATCGAGACAATCCGTTGACCAAAAAGTTAACCAACTCAAATTCTGGACTTGTGTATGGAATCCTATATATTTTAATGTGACATGAAAACTGGAATAGACGGTTTTATAAAATCACAAGTCGGTAAAGAGTTATGGCCACAAGGGCTAATAGATGACAATTTTCGGTAGTTTTCTATTTACGTATACGTTGCACAAATTTTACAGTAGAATAAAATTATATTTTAAATTCTGGAAAAATACTTTTCTGGAATTTCATCATGTCAGCTTTCCGAAACTTCAAACGGTTCATAATTTTGAGTTTGGGATCTCCAGAAATCTCGAAAATACCAAAATATGTCTGATTTCGGACAGCTGACACTTTTAGAATTTTCTGGAAAAATAGGTTCTGAAATTATTAAAATAATTTATATATTCAGAAAACTAACCTTGATATGATTTTGACAAAAAAAATTGGAGCGCGTTTGGAGTCCGGAGCTAGGAGATATCGTCTTTTTAAGTCGTCATAACTACTAAAAGTACGAGAAATAAAGGAAACAATAGGGTAAACTATATAACCAGCTAAGTGATATGCAAGTGAGAGTTTTAGTCATACTCGGGCTGAGACTACAATAGGCTCTGTGTTAGGAAAACCCATAGCAGCATTAGTATTATGACTCCAATAGATATGCCAAAGCAAGTAGTATCACGACTCCAGTAGATGTGCCAAAGCACCTCCAGACAATAATATATATAATATAATCAGCCTTTGATATGGTAATACTCTCCCCACCCAATGTAATCACACGTCTCATATCCATGACACGCAAGATCAAAACTAATACAGCAAGTCATATAATGTCTATGAATATAATGTCTATGTCATAAAACCTGTATCCTATACAGAATCACCATGAATAGCTCAGGAAGATTCTGTCTCATGAATAGTGTCAAGTGTCCTGGGTTATATGTACTTGATAAGACAAGTACGAGAATGTAAAGGGTCACAATATCCATCTCTAGGTGACATTACACAACTCCGCGTACGGTGTTGGCACCCAACTATTAATCGGACGCTAAGTAAAGTCACACGGTCCTAGGTCAAGCATGTACAACATATAAATAAGACAGAAATATATAACAAGAACTGCAATGTTGGCAAGGTACACTTGCCTGGGGTTTGAATACCAACAGTTGTCCCTGTATCAGTGGATCCTGCAGGTACTCTTCCAAAAGCTGTAATAAACATCACCAACAGTCTCAGAAAATATCAATTAGCTAGAAACGCCTGTCCTTAAGTCCACTTTTGACACAGGGGCAAAAATCACCGTTTCTGGTCAAAGCGGGGTCCACATGTGGGCCATTTTGCTCCGAAAAATGTGTCAGGGTCAAAGGTCTCCAAATTCGTCCAACTTAGTGTCAACAAGTCCAGAACGATGATACGAACCCAACAGAACTTCCAGAACTGGATTCCGGTGAGCCGATCACAAAATCGCACGTCAAGTAGAGCCGCGGGGCCCACGATACGTGATTTTGTCAACGTTCTCAGAATCGAACCAAACTTGGATCACAGGACCAGTGTATTGCTACGAGTCCGATGGCACAAGTTTCGTTTCGATCCGACGTGTGTATACGAAGTTACGACGTGTTTCAGAACAGGCGGATACGGGGCGTTGTCGGCGGATATGTATTGATTCCGGTGTGCACGCACATCCAAATCAACTTCTGCGAAATTTTGCACGTCCGTATCGACGACGCGCACATTTCGGTGAAGACCGCGTGCGGCCAAGTCGTCCCGTTTGGCGGGGCATACTCAGTTCCGGGGGAAAATGGGATGTTGTTTTTCCTGTTTTTGGATCGCGGTTTGCGATCGCCACAGGACGCGACACACCGAGCTGGTTGCACGGACATCGAGAGGGTTACACAGCCTACGCGTCACAACTGACGGAACCAAAAATGGGGCAACGAGAAGAGAGAACGGGTTACCTGAACAGGGCTCCATGGAACCTGAAATTCTCGTGTCCGGGCCCTGTGTCCGGGTACTGTGTCCAGGCTATGTCCGTCTAGATTTTAGGATTCGAGTGCTGCCGGAGACTCGTCGGGGGAGGTGGCTGCTCGCCAGGGCTGGGTCGGAGGTGCTCAGGCAGAGCTCGTCGACTCGAGGCGGCTCAGGCGGAGGGTTCGTCGGCGGGGTCCGGTCGAGTCAGGGTGGCGAGGTCGAGTCGGGGAGATGGCTGGGGGATTCGTCGAGGCGGGGGAGGAGGAAGAGGAGGGACAGGGCGGAGGAAGGAGGAGTTCAACGTAGGCGGCGTGGGGATGAGCGGAGGCGGTGAGGCGAGCGAGGTGGCTAGGGTTCAGGCGGGGGAGCGGTCAGGCGGCGGAAGAGATTAGGGTTTCGACGTCGAGGGGATTATATAGTCGGAACAGTGAATCCGATTGGGAATCCGACTTGGGGTTAACGGGTTTGGATCGGGTCGGGTTCAATATGAATCCGACCCGATCCGCTAATGTTTAAGTATGGGTTCGGGTAGGCGGGTTTCGGGTCGGGTTTAGATCCGACCCGACCCGCTAAGGGCTGGGTTCGGTTCAGTTGAACCGGGTCTGGGTTGGTTTGGGTTGGTTTTGCTCAATTGAACCGGATTTATTTCTAGGTTTAATTCGGTTTATTTAAACTTAGTTTTTAGGGTTAAAAATGCTTCCGGAGTCCAATAAATTCACAGAAAATTATCCTATGTCCGGTTTTCCATTTTACACCATAAAATATTATTTTTGTAATATTTTAATATTAATTAACAGCAACTAAAAATTATTTAATCACAAAATACCTTAGTTTTAATTACAGAAATATCCCAGAAAATTATAGAAAATTATGAAAAATCCAAATTAAAAATTTCTGAAAAATCAGGGGGGGTTACCCTAATTCCCTAAAATACCCAAAACCCTAAGCCCTATAAAACCCTCCCCCACCAGAACTCATCTCTCTCCCATCTCAGCCATCCTCCGCCCACCGGACCGCCGCCCCCAGCCTCGCCTTTCCCTGGCCTCCTCCCCGGCCGTCACAGCGCCGCCCTGGCCGCCGCAGCCGCCGCCGGCAGCCCCTGCAGCTCCAGCACCCACATCCCCACCAACACCACACCCCGCCACCCGAGCCACCCTAGCCACCACCCCCGCCGCCTTTGACCTCCGCCACCGCCACCAACCTCTCGGCCACGACCTCCTCCGCCGGACCACCATCTTCCCGCCGCCCCACGACCATCGCAGCCCCCGCCAGCCACGCCACAGCGCCCCGCCGACCTCCCTCGACCACAGCACCCGAGCCACCCCGACCCCCTCGACCCACCATCACCACCCCCCCTGACCACCGCCACCACCACCGACCTCTTCGCCACCCTCTCCCCCGCCGCCTCCGCCGCCGTTGCAGCTGTTGCAAGTTGCTGATGCTGCTGTTGTTGCTGTTGACTGCAACTGCTGCTGCTGCCGCCGTTCCGGCCAGCCGCCCGCCGGACCGCCGCCCTCCTCCCGTCGGCGATGACGCCCAGGGCCCACCTGACCTGTCAGGTACCCCACCCCCCTATAAATACGTAAATACGTGTATATATATATATATATGTATGTATATACCTATATATATATATATATGTATATTTATATATATAAATATATTTATATATATTATAATATATATAATTATATATATTAATTATTATATATAATTATATATTTTTATTTACAGTATATATACAGTATATATATATGTATTTCTATATATATATATATATATATATATATATATATATATATATATGTATTAGTATATGTATATGTATATATATATATATATATATATATATATATATATATATATATATATATATATATATATATATTATACTATTTTATTATATAATTATATATATTATATATTATTATTACAATATAGTATATAATATATATTATACTATTATTATATAATAATATACTAAGTATATAAATATATATATTATTACTATTATTTATATAATATGTATATATATATACATATATCTATATATGTATATATGTATAATTTTGTATATATGTATATTTATATATATAATGTATATGTATATATTTATTTTTATTATTTTATACAGCATATATATAATTATATTATATATATGTATTATTATATATATATATATATATATATATTTTATTTATATATATATATATATATATCTCTATATATGAATATATGTATAAATATATATATGTAATTATATATGTATCTATATATATTTATTTTATATATATATATATATATATATATATATATATATATATATATATATATATATATATATATATATATATATTTATTTATTTATTTATTTATTTATTTATTTATTTATATATGTATATGTATATATGTATTATTTATATATATGTATAGTTACATATACTATTATATATACTTATATATTATATATATATATGAAATATATATGTATATTATATATTTATATAGTATACAAATATTTATTATGAATATCAATACTATAATTATATAACTATATTTATTATGCTATAAATATGTATATATGTATATTATTATATATATAAATTATTAAGTATCTAAAATATATATAGCATATATATATTTTATTATTTTATTTCCTTCTTGTAAATTATATATATATTATATATATATATATAATGTATATGTATTATATATTTATATATGTATATATTTATATTAAGTATATAAATACTATACTTATATTTATTATGCTATAAATATGTATATATATATATTATATATGTATTAATCATACATATATATATTATGTCTTTTATATATATATACATAAGTAAATATATAGTATATAAATATTATGTACTGTACGTTTTTATTAAATATTAAATTCACGAACCCTGTACATCTTGAACAGAGTGCACCTACAACGCAGTCAGTGACCCCAGGTCACAGGACCCCTCAGACACGACTGTAGGAACATATTTTTGGCACGTACAGCTCAAGGACGTAGGCAAGTATACCTTGCCAAGTTTTACTGTTTAATTATATAAAAATTGTTGTATGCTATTTCTCTTGAACATACATATAATTGTGAAGTCCGAGATTGCCTCGGGTACCGTCAACGAGTACGTTGATACGTAGTGTAACTGACTTAGACTTAGTAGACCTACCAACAGCTGCGAGGGTATCCTAATATCCTTCTAGACCCAACACTTGTATACGCAACACGGTTGTACTTCATTTTGGGATTCGAGTTTGCATACTCGATTAGCTACCGGTGCGTGTGACGTGCATCACGGCTTAGCACGAAATCAGGAATATTCAAGAAAGTTATGACTTGGCCTATAGCTACATTGGACGAAGAAGACAACTAGTAGGCGTATGGGAGACCCACCTCAGACGAATGTTATACCTTCGGATACCATGCTCCTCGGAGATGGCCGATTGCAGAGTGCCCATGAGTCTGGGGGCATATATGGCATATATTAGCCAGTCACGATGATTAGTGAATTAAGTCAACATATGTCTAGCCTATACTTTCTCATACGTACTATAAGGTCTTTACACTGCATTCACTTAGATGGTTAGCTCACCCTTGATTTATTTATTTAGTATTTACATACATGGCATGCTTTTATGTATCTTGTTATTTCACACTGAGGACCTGGTTCCCTTCCAGATTTAGATGAGGCATTCTACCCCACGGTGTATGGACCTGGACAAGAGACTAGATATGCTACTGAGGAGGAGTTATAAGAGCTGCCATCAGAGTCAGTCTGATCCTTGGTAGTGAGTGCATCTGGAGCTGGAGCACCTTCTCCCTGATCTTTAGTAGTTTGTTCACCTAGAGCTGGAGCTACTTACATAGATAGACGATACTCTAAGTCTATCTTATTTCAGCACTATTACTATCTTTTGTAGTGGGTTTGTTCCCACCAGACTTATCTGAATTGTACTATAACATTTCAGACTTGGCATTATATATTTCAGCACTTATTTCCGTATTCTTTGATATTTTGTGGATGAGATTAGACTTTACCTATATTAGACTTGTTAGTATTTTCGGAAAGCGTAGCACGTCTCTTGGGTCCATTAAATTGGGTAATCCCTTAGTGACGTATCAGCTGGCCAATGTCACGTGGCCTGGTTCCGTATATTTTGGGACTGGGGCGTGACACACCTTATGGCCCACAGTACATTTGGTGTTCGGGGCAAGACTGGGCCTGCTTCCTGCTATGGTATGTAGAATACAAGCAGGCCTGAGGGCCCTTACTGATGGGTTGCTCGCTGATGAGAGACGCAGCTGAAAGCTTTCTCATGGTAGAATTACCATTCCTATACCTGATGGGATGGTTAATCCTCCACAACACCCGGGTGATGTCTCCCGGCTCCGCCAGCAGTTCAGGAAATATCTTCTTGTTGAATTACAAGAATTTCTCTTGGAACGTAGCGACCGTCATAGATTGTCGACGGGCGTTAAACATTTCCCACAGCTGAAAGCTTTTCTGTATCGTCCCTGTAAACCCCCTCACCCAAAATAGGTATTTTGTGTGTATTTTATATTATTATAGATTATTTTAAATATTGAATTACTTTAGAGTATTCTCTTAGTTAATTAGAAAATAAATTTCTTAGTATATTTAATTATGTAAATATTTATTTAGAATCATTTTTAGGCTATTTTAGATTTTTTGGAGATTTTTCTAGAATTGTTAGGTAATTAAAACATAGGGAACCTAAATTTTTAGGACTTTCATGATTTACTACGAGTCCATACTTGCATATTATTTCTACCAAATATTTATTTTAAGTTAAAATATTTAATTATATTTTTCTGTAATTTATTTAGAATTTTAAGAAATTTATTTAGATTTTTGAAATTATTTAGGATTTATTTGGATATATATAGTCTTAATATTAGATAGATGCTAATTTAGTGTTAATAGATATTAATAAGATTATATATAAATTATTTGAATTATCTTTAATTTTATTTAAGATTATA
Organism: Iris macrosiphon; assembly: GCA_036927795.1. Lineage (NCBI taxonomy): Eukaryota > Viridiplantae > Streptophyta > Magnoliopsida > Asparagales > Iridaceae > Iris > Iris macrosiphon. The sequence continues at coordinate 20,505,664 of JAYESA010000012.1, forward strand.
AATTATTGAGATAAACTCAAACTCTATTTTAAATTAACTCAAATCCTGAGCCTACTAGGAAAGCTACTTCATGCATATCCTATCATTATTTAAACTGATCCTAATCATATCCAAATTAGCTAATCCTAGTCGTATTTAATTATGTAGTGTCCACCATTATAAATACCTCATCCTTCATATTTTTCTTTCCCAAATTTTTCTCTTTTTCGCCCAAAAATAGTCAAAATTCGTCATAAATTCAGCCTCATTTTTTTGTAGTTATGACGACTTAAAAAGATAATATCTCCTAGCTCCGGACTCCAAACGCGCTTCAGTTTTTTTTGTCAGAATCATATCAAGGTTAGTTTTCTGAATATATAAATTATTTTAATAGTTTCTGAACCTATTTTTCCAGAAAATTCTAAAAGTGTCAGCTGTCCGAAATCAGACGTATTTTGGTATTTTTGAGATTTCGGGAGATCCCGAACTCGGAATTATAAACCGTTTAAAGTTTTGGAAAGCTGACATAATGAACTTATAGAAAAGTATTTTTACAGAATTTAAAATATAAGTTTATTCTACTGTAAAATTTGTGCAACGTAGATGTAAATAGAAAACTACCGAAAATTATCATCTATTCGCCCTTGTGGCCATAACTCTTTACCGACTTATGATTTTATAAAATCGTCGATTCTAGATTTCATGTAGCACTAAAATCTATGGAAGTTTATACACAAATCCAGGATTTGAGTCAGTTGACTTTTTGGTCAACGGATTGCCTCGATTTGCGTGTCACGGATCACAAATCCGTAAAGTAAATTTTCTTTGGACCAAAATTAGGGTTTACTAATAAAATCAGATTATAATAAGATTAAATACTATTTTAGGTTATTTTATTCAGAATTAAAATAGATTAAAATAGAGGAACCTATTCACCCACTTTTGTAATCTAACTTGTTTAATTTATCTGACGGGTAGATATGACGACTCCTTGAGTTGGGACTTCATTCTTTTTCAGAACAGGCAAGATACCTTGCCAAATTGCTTATAGTATTTTGCATGCCTAGTATATTTCTGTATATTTATTGTATTTTTGTATATATCTTGCATGTGTAGTTTTCTTTCAGTCATTACTATGTATTAGATATGTTGACACACACATGGCACTTAGTATCATCGAGGAAAATCATTAGGCGTATGGGCTTTTAACCACTCTGGTAAACCGTAGTATATAGCTCGCACTACAGGCGTGTGTTGCGCTGGTCGCTACCCCCGCGGTATTTCGATTTCTGGAGTCTCGCTGGTCGCTACCCCCGCAGTATATCGATTTCTGATGTCCATTGACGTGTGTGTGAGTTGTGAGGTAGATCGAGTAGCCTACCCTTGCCCATACATCGAAAAGTTGTCCTCATTGCATTCATATAGATTGTCTTGTACAGCGTACTTATTTATTTTCAAACATTATGCATGTCCACTGTATTCAAATTGGCATGCTTCTATGTATCTTGTTACGTCCCTCTGAGGACCTGGTCCCTTTTCAGGTGTATTTGTTCTTGAGTATTTGCAGGAGCACAGATTTGGATGGTTACATATGTTTCGAGGATGTCTTCTCTCCGAGCTCCATGATTGTTAGCTGGTATTCCTATATTGTATTTATTGTGTTGTACTTTTCCATTCGAGTTGGTAGTAGATTTGTTTCCATCCAACTATCATCCTTAGATACTTATGTTGAGATATAGTTATATAGATGCTGGTTATTCATTTATATCTGATTTTCGTGGATGAGATTTAGATTGTACCCTATGACTTGTGATACATTTTATACCACTTGTGGATTGATATTCATATTACAGCGTATGTGTGAATTTGGTTTCCATATATTGGAGTTGCCATATCCATACGGCTGGCATGCTTACGTGTCCTAGTCCTACGTATTTTGGGACTGGGGCGTGACATATTTTTATGGTGGCCCATGCAGGTCGAGAGCATATTGTCTCAGTTACGTTATTGTACCGAACAAGCCTGCACCTAGGATTAGAATATAGAATCTCATCCACAATTGACTATGATTACTTTTCTTCCAATCCGTTCTATCTAAATAAATGTATCCTGCTTGATTCATATGCTTCCCTAATAGTTCCTTGAGCATAGCCTTCTCCTAGAATATAGAAGTCCCTGTTGTTAGATGATAAGTAGGGTAACCTTCCTATTAAGAATACAACGAAAATATAGACACACCACTAAGTTTAGAATATCTAGTGAACCCTAGAATTTCTTATCTATAGATTGGTTTACCATTACCCCTTGATGTATTATGAAGACTTGAGAGTAGTATAGACGCTACTAGAGTTAGTTAGAAGTTTTACCATAATGTTTGACCCTAGTATTGAGGAACCAATAGAAAACCAAAATTGAATATTAGGACTGAACCTAACCTTCATAGTTAGATAGTATTGGAGAACAATAAAACTTAGATCATTGTCTTATTAGTAGCAGACAGTACCTTAGGAAGCCAAGAGCAATGAATATAACATTTCTCTTGATCATATCTCGAACGTAGCAACTAGCATACCACTCCTCCTTAGAAAACCATGATGCTATCTAGAGCCCTCTATTTTAATTTCATATATTGTTCCTTTGCGACCTTAGCGTTCGCTAATTGCGCGACGACTAAATTATGTTCTTCTTCTTCCTTTTTATCTTTCAACTCGTGCCATCTGACACCTCTGCTTATATACCAAGTGTTTTTATTCTATGATTAGTATATATAGCCTGCTAGAATTATAGTTGTAATTTTTTTAAATTTTGAAATTGTGTGCTTAGTAGTTAGAACTTGATAGTTTAAGTTATTCTTGTAGATTAAGACCTGGTGCTTATCCCTTATTTTTAAATTGCGTAACTTGTACCACACCTCAATACGAGTTATATTTCCTTTCCCTTGAGGCCAGTAACTGTTCCATTCTTACTATTGACACTTGCACTAAGGCTAAGACTTAGGACGACCATGACCTATGTAATGAAAGAGGATACCCTAATAAAGTACCAAGACCCCCTTCTCGTAAATCTTAACATGAGTTTCTACGGTATCCTTAAGACAATTACAGTATTAGTTAATTATTATAAGTTGGGTAGTATACCTCACAACCTAGTATCACATAGTCTTTTGACCTATTATTGAAGTATGATTGAACAACATTAACTGTATGCTAGCTTAGGACGACGGTATTTTTTTTCCAGACTGTAGAACTTAGAGGCTATACCCCTACTTTGTCGACTATCGACTTAGACAAGGAATTAGTATGACAACTGTAGAGATTATGGAGTCTTATCTTTTGTGAACTTGAATTATTATGTACATTCTCTCATCATAATCTAGCGTATTTATGTTTGCTGTACTACCTTGACTTATGTCGCTATTATAGCCTAGTTTTTGAAAGCTTAATCTTATATCGAGCTTGTTCATGACATATGTGTTATTGGGGCCTGATCAACCACACTAATACAAATTGTCTAATCATAATCAGTGTATTATGGTCTAGCTAGACATAGTATGCTTGATTCGCCCTTCGCAATACTATTTTACGTGGATTGAGATGTATAGTTGACCAGTAGACAAATATACTTACCCTCTAGATACGACAAAGCATATCATATCAAGTACATAACTGCACCGATGTGAGCATGCGAATAAAAAATTACCAAATAGTATTTCAATCCACAACTGCCTTGACAATTCCCATCTGAATCCTTTAAACACTTTGATTCCCATACTTCCATTCTATTACCCCTCCTTGAACTCTTTACCATTGTTTTTCGTCTTCCCTTATTTTGGAAAGACGAAACCTCGTGCTTGGAAATAAGTGATACACTGATAGTGCTAGGTACACCCCATAGGCTAATCATATGACTTGGTGAGTCTCTGTTATAAATGATTAAGGGCATATCATAGATGATATATTTGGTATTAAAAACTTTGAGGATTCAATAACATGATTAAATAATTTGGGGCATAGCTTTCTTAGATGTATAGCCTTAGATGATAGATGGGTAAATTCTAAGTTGGGTAGAGACCGCAATGTTCACTTGAGAGGAATTCTTTAGACTGTAATTAAGTGAGATTTGATAGAGAGACCCTACCCTAGTTTAATTTCGAGGACAAAATTATTTTAAGTTGGGTAGATTGTAAACCCCCTCACCCAAAATAGGTATTTTGTGTGTATTTTATATTATTATATTTATTATAGATTATTTTAAATATTGAATTACTTTAGAGTATTCTCTTAGTTAATTAGAAAATAAATTTCTTAGTATATTTAATTATGTAAATATTTATTTAGAATCATTTTTAGGCTATTTTAGAATTTTTGGAGATTTTTCTAGATTGTTAGGTAATTAAAACATAGGGAACCTAAATTTCTAGGACTTTCATGATTTATTACGAGTCCATACTTGCATATTATTTCTACCAAATATTTATTTTAGGTTAAAATATTTAATTATATTTTTCTCTAATTTATTTAGAATTTTAAGAAATTTATTTAGATTTTTGAAATTATTTAGGATTTATTTGGATATATATAGTCTTAATATTAGATAGATGCTAATTTAGTGTTAATAGATATTAATAAGATTATATATAAATTATTTGAATTATCTTTAATTTTATTTAAGATTATAAATTATTGAGATAAACTCAAACTCTATTTTAAATTAATTCAAATCCTGAGCCTACTAGGAAAGCTACTTCATGTATATCCTATCATTATTTAAATTGATCCTAATCATATCCAAATTAGCTAATCCTAGTCATATTTAATTATGTAGTGTCCACCATTATAAATACCTCATCCTTCATATTTTTCTTTTCCAAATTTCTCTCTTTTTCGCCCAAAAATAGTCGAAATTCGTCATAAATTCAGCCTCATTTTTTTGTAGTTATGACGACTTAAAAAGACGATATCTCCTATCTCCGGACTCCAAACGCGCTCCAGTTTTTTTTGACAGAATCATATCAAGGTTAGTTTTCTGAATATAGAAATTATTTTAATAGTTTCAGAATCTATTTTTCCAGAAAATTCTAAAAGTGTCAGCTGTCCAAAATCAGACGCATTTTGGTATTTTTGAGATTTCGGGAGATCCCGAACTCGGAATTATAAACCGTTTGAAGTTTTGGAAAGATGAAATAATGGAATTATAGAAAAGTATTTTTACAGAATTTAAAATATAAGTTTATTCTACTGTAAAATTTGTGCAACGTAGACGTAAATAGAAAACTACCGAAAATTGTCATCTATTCGCCCTTGTGGCCATAACTCTTTACCGACTTGTGATTTTATAAAATCGTCGATTCTAGAGTTCATGTAGCACTAAAATCTATGAAAGTTTATACACAAATCCAGGATTTGAGTCAGTTGACTTTTTGGTCAACGGATTGCCTCGATTTGCGTGTCACGGATCACAAATCCGTAAAGTAAATTTTCTTTGGACCAAAATTAGGATTTACTAATAAAATTAGATTATAATAAGATTAAATACTATTTTAGTTTATTTTATTCAGAATTAAAATAGATTAAAATAGAGGAACCTATTCACCCACTTTTGTAATCTAACTTGTTTAATTTATCTGACGGGTAGATATGACGACACCTTGAGTTGGGACTTCATTCTTTTTCAGACCAGGCAAGATACCTTGCCAAATTGCTTATAGTATTTTGCATGCTTAGTATATTTCTGTATATTTATTATATTTCTGTATATTTCTTGCATGTGTAGTTTTCTTTCAGTCATTACTATGTATTAGATATGTTGACACACACATGGCACTTAGTATCATCGAGGACAATCATTAGGCGTATGGGCTTTTAACCACTCTGGTAAACTGTAGTATATAGCTCGCACTACGGGCGTGTGTCGCGCTGGTCGCTACTCCCGCGGTATATCGATTTCTGGAGTCTCGCTGGTCGCTACCCCCGCGGTATGTCGATTTCTGATGTCCATTGACGTGTGTGTGAGTTGTGAGGTAGATCGAGTAGCCTACCCTTGCCCATACGTTGAAAAGTTGTTCTCATTGCATTCATATAGATTGTCTTGTACAGCGTACTTATTTATTTTCAAACATTATGCATGTTCACTGTATTCAAATTGGCATGCTTCTATTTATCTTGTTACGTCCCTCTGAGGACCTGGTCCCTTTCCAGGTGTATTTGTTCATGAGTATTTGCAGGAGCGCAGATTTGGATGGTTACATATGTTTCGAGGATGTCTTCTCTCCGAACCCCATGATTGTTAGCTGGTATTCCTATATTATATTTATTGTGTTGTACTTTTCCATTCGAGTTGATAGTGGATTTGTTTCCATCCAACTATCATCCTTAGATACTTATGTTGAGATATAGTTATATAGATGCTGGTTATTCATTTATATCTGATTTTCGTGGATGAGATTTAGATTGTACCCTATGACTTGTGATACATTTTATACCACTTGTGGATTGATATTCATATTACAGCGTACGTGTGGATTTGGTTTCCATATATTGGAGTTGCCATATCCATACGGCTGGCATGCTTACGTATCCTAGTCCTACGTATTTTGGGACTGGGGCGTGACAGTCCCCCCTGTACATATCAATCAACAGGGGACGAAACTTAAGGATGAAGGTCGTGGGAGGACCATTCTTTCTCCTGAAGCCTTCTACTGGTTGGTCTGCATTAGGCCTTCCTATTTATTGTACAAAAGTGAGGACCATTGCTATCTGGAGCCCTATCTGCCCAGTCGATTTGCCAGGCAGTTTGGGTACGACCAGTTGCATGTGGGGAATGCCATTACCAGCTTCAAGTCCAAAGGTGGACTTATTGATGGAGCCAGAGGGTGGTGGCACTTCATCACGGGTTGTACTGGTGCAACTTTTGCTGTGCTTGCGACTTCTCTCTCCATGGAGTTGCGCATCCTTCATTCGTACGCGCAGTTCTATGCGTCCATCAATACCTTTCATCACGATTTTGATGTGCATGGAAGTTTTAGGATTCCCTTCCATAGGTCCACTGGAAGGGAGGAGGTTCCGTCTGTTTCCTCGGATGAGAATAAAGACACCACCGGGGCAGACGAGTTCTTATTAATAATACCGAGAGGCGTAATAGCTCCGCCAGCAGAGCCTCTCGTTATCCCTTATAAACGGAAGGCTTCCACTGTGAAAGAGCCTTCCCCCAGCAAGAAGAAGACAGACAGAGGTCCAAAAAGGGCTTCCACCATAGGGGCTTCTAGAAACGAGCCAGTCGTTTTCCCTGTTGGGGGTGATTCTTTGATTAGAGGTCCTTCGCCTTTTAGAGAGGGAACCTCCATAGTTCCGGCTGGCATTCCCGGATATTCTTTACTCGAGATCGCTGCTGCTACTATTGCTTCTGGTAGTGCTACGAGATCGCCTTCGAGGCTGAGCATTTTAAGGATACCTTTATCCAGACAAATAATGGGAGTAACCCCTCCTTCATTTGTAAGTATTTCCAGCGAGATTTCACCCGATGAGCCTCGAGTGGATCTTGGTGACGACTGGAAAGACTATCCTCCAACGTCAGTTGGTGCACCCTCTTCTCCAGGTATGACAGCTCGCTTAGCATCATTAAGAAACGATTTAGCTGTACAGGCTGCGGACGCGACATATATACCATCGTCCATGGGTATATATTGTCTTTACGCCTCTTTTAGGAAAATTAACATCAAGTTGATATTAACTTTCTCTTGTCTTCTTTTCAGGCGAAGACATCTCTGAAGAGGGCGGAGTTGACGCCACCTTTGACTTTGTTGCGGATCCTGCCGATGAAACGGCGGTATTTGATGCCGAAGAGGCATGCTTTGAAGCTGCCGATCCTTTATCCGTGACATTTTTGGGTGTCGTCTCGCCAACAGCAGTTCAGATATCATCGGAGGAGGATGAGCCCACTATCATGACTGTGCCTCCTTTGTTGAGTACGCCAGCAACTTCAACCGTTGCTGGTGTTCCTTCTTTTGTAGCGCCATCTGTAGAGGCAATGGCCGTGGCAACATCCTCCACGGTCATTCCTGGGAGAAGATTTCTCGGTATCGCAGCCACTCCTAGCGTGCATCCGATCTTTGATATGCTGATTGAACATTGTACCAGTCTATTCTACCACAGTTTGAAGGTGTTGATATCCATGGTGCTGGAGAAGAACATAAGCTTTAATAATCTACTGACGTCCTCCCAGCTTGCGATAGCGCCGATCAAAAATTTCAACGACGTTGGAAGAACTGATGCGCTGGAGCAAATAGTTAATGGTTTAGAACAACCCATTAACGAATATTTGCAACTATCTCGAGGCAACATCGACGATATAATTCAGGCTGAGTATGACTTCTTGATTGTGAAGCTTGCTGAACAGATGGAATGCTTAAACAAATCCATCCAGGCACAACAGCAGGAGATGGATGAAGAACAGGCCGTCTTGGAGGAGGTTATTCCTCATCTAACGAAGTGCGAGGCCGAACATGAGGGAAATGAAGCGAGAGTCCGTAAATTGGAAGCTAAACTCGCTCAGGCAAAGGAGTGGGCTCTCCAGTCATTGGCAGCTCGAGATGTGTTGAAGGGCCGAATGGATACAGCTCAGCAAAACTTGGCACATGCGGGCGACATTCGTGCCGATTTTATTCATGTTCGGTCCGAACTATCCCTCCTGAGCGATGACGAGGCATGACTGGAGCGGGCTCGCGCTAACATTTTGGACTCCAGGAATGAGAGGATGGCCACTTTGGTGCAGCAGATTCGTGATTTGACTGCTCCTCTCCAATGATGTACTTTTTGTTTCTTCTGTAATTTCTCAAAGATAATAAAGAAGCTTTATCTGACTTTGTGGACCCATCATTTTAAAATATGATAGGCTGAGATGAAAGTGATATCAGAGGTATCATGAACATGACATACTTTCGTTAAGGTTTTGCTGAATGTAAATCTATTCAGAATTAACATGAACCTGATAGAATATAATCCAACTAAATTTGTATACTAAACACTATCAGAGGTAATATGAACATGATAGGTTTACAAATTAGTTAAGGATATCTATTCGGAGGTCACATGAACCTGATAGAATATGATCCAGTTAACCTTTGTATGTAGTGTCGCCAGAAGGAGATTTTCATCATACTCCGTTAAGCAAAGGAGATCAAGTAAAGTACATCTTTAGGAATTTGCAGTTGATAGAAGCTATTATCAAATTTCTATTAGGCTTGGCTCATTTGTAAGCGCCATTTGAGAATGTTCTTTCAATCAGAAAGGACCCTCCATTCCTTTATGATTGTTTGTATGAACTTCGGATATCGTACCAGAGGTAATATGAACGTAGTACAATACCGTGTTTGTTGAGGATATCCCACAGGGGGATCTTTGGTGGACCTATTATTTGTTGCGCACGTTGAGAGCAAATAATAAATTTGAAACAAGCCCCTGGCTAGTAAAGATATCCTGCTGGAGAATTTTTTGTGGACCCATTACTTTTTGTGCACGAGTGTACAAGTAATAGGTTTGAGACAAGTCCTGACGGATGCTTGTAAAATACGACTCTGTGGGGATGAACAGAGACTGAATCTTTCTTTGCTGGGGATAACATGTCCCACTAACATTTTTTTTTATTTTTTTTTAACCTATTACCCTTTGCGCAGGAGAGTGCAAGTAATAAGTTTAGGACAAGCCCTGCCAGAGGTAATATGGACGTGGCAGTTTTTTGTGGACTCAACACCACTGGCGTGCTTAGAGTTAAGTACGAATGTTAAGTTGAGATAATCGATATCAGAGATAATATGGACATGATAATCGATAGCCAAAACTCAAAAAGTTTGCTCAGAGGTAATATGAACATGACAAACTTTTGAGTTGTGACTCCAGTGGGGATGGAGGTATATATCTGCTCAGAGGAAATATGGACATGGCAGTTTTTGTGGACTTAATACCCCTGGCATACTTAAGATTAAGTACGGGTGTTAAGTTGAGATGACAACCGATATCAGAGGTAATATGGACATGATAATCGATAGCCAAAACTAAGAAAGTTTGCTCAGAGGTAATATGAACATGACAAACTTTTGAGTTGTGACTCCACTGTGGATGGAGGTATATATCTGCTCAGAGGTAATATGGACATGGCAGTTTTTGTGGACTTAACACCCCTGGCGTACTTAAGGTTAAGTACGGGTGTTAAGTTGAGATGACAACCGATATCAGAGGTAATATGGACATGATAATCGATAGCCAAAACTAGAAAAGTTTGCTCAGAGGTCACTTAGACATGGCAAACTCAGCTGAAAAATGTTTGGACAACGGTTCAGAGGTAATATGGACGTGAACTGATCGAGGGCAACTCAGCTAGGAAAGTTTTTAGGGACTCATCATCCAATACTTCTTGAGAGGGGTAAATTGCTATGTTAGAGTGAGATCAATTTACGGTGACCGTCATCTCGTTTATAAATGCAAAGTGACTACCTTGGCGTCGATCAACTCTTGGATTCTCCTTTTCAGTACAAAGCATGCCCTTGTGCGGTGATGAATGTACCGATGAAAGAGACAATATTCTGGATCATCGACCTTGCCAGCCCTTTCAGGGTATCTGATGTTGGGCAACCGAAGTTTGTTTTCCTTCATCAATATATTGAAGATTTCAACGATGTCATCTTCATTGAAGGAGAAAGTCCCCTTTGGCCTTCTGGCTTTCGATGCCTGAGTTTTACGGTCTTCCGGGAAGATGGTCATCGTTGCATCATTTTCGGACTCAGAAGGAATTCTACCCCCACCTTTGGAAGCTGCTCTGTTTTGTCGGGGGAGACTACCCCCAGACATGTCGTTGTTTGGTTCCTCTTTTTCTTTTTGTCCACCTTTATAGACAGAAGTTGATTTAGAAGGAACTGCCTCTGGAATTACAGGATCAGACTCTAGAGTTTAGAGTTTGCAAGAGATGCAGTATACCCTAACCCAAAATGAGTTCGTTGACAGTAAAAATTGTCATGCAACGGTGTTCGTCTGCCTTTTCCATGGTTGAGGCCTTGCTTCAACTTCAAATCGTAACCCATACTTTGTATAATATTTAAAGCCTGTGGGCTATACCTGTGGATCTGTATTCTCCCAGCATCAGACTCGTGAGTATCTTCTTGTACAATCGGTCTATTCCGCATTCGACCGAAGATTATTTGATGCTGGTCGCTGCGAGTAGGTGGGACAATAAAGACAGATTCTTCATGTAGCCCATCTGTCATAACGACATTAGATGTTGACGCTATGTCCCATATAATCTCCCTATGTTTGGTAGTTAGGGGCATTGAATCTTGGTTTTGACCCCTGCCATTGCGTTTCTGGATCAAAAAATCACGCAAATCAGGGGATTAACAGAAGAAGAGGAAGGCTTGCTCCGCCTTTTTATATTAGTAGGCCTGTGGAGGTTAGGAACCATAACCATTTTCCTGCCATAGGAATATAGCAGTTCAGCCATGTGAGCAGCACATGATCCATGAGGAGCGTATCTTCCCGTAAAATAAGTCTTCTTTATGTGGATGGGCTTATCCTGGCGTAATTTGGAGCTTTGCATGGGTTGGCATAAAACGGGGAGAGCCCTCATGTTCTGAAGAGCGGCTAACTTTTTCTCTTGGTGGCGTATAACTCCAAAGGTCGGACGAGTTGCCACTTGTTTTCCCTTGCGATGGTTGAAGGGATCATCTGCCTCATCGTAGATGGAAGATAATATTTTACGCGCGGGGCACGGTGTAGACTTCTGGATTGGCGCTAAGGCATTGCCAAAAGCTTTGTCTGCCACATCACAGACGGGAGACAAAGTTTTACGTGCGAGACACGGTTTAGACTTCTGGATTGGCGCTAAGGCATTGCCAGAAGCTTTGTCTGCCACATCACAGACGGGAGACAAAGTTTTATGCGCGAGGCATGGTTTAGACTTTTGGATTGGCGCTAAGGCATTGCCAGAAGATTTTTCTGCCACGTCATAGACGGGAGACAAAGTTTTAGGTGCGAGGCACGGTTTAGACTTCTGGATTGGCGCTAAGGCATTGCCAGAAGCTTTGTCTGCCACGTCACAGACGGGAGACAAAGTTTTACGCGCGAGGTGCGGTTTAGACTTCTGGATTGGCGCTAAGGCATTGCCAGAAGCTTTGTCTGCCACGTCACAGACTGAAGACAAAGTTTTATGCGCGAGATGCGGTTTATACTTCTGGATTGGCGCTAAGGCATTGCCAGAAGCTTTGTCTGCCACGTCACAGACGGGAGACAAAGTTTTATGCGCGAGGCACGGTTTAGACTTCTGGATTGGCACTAAGGCATTGCCAGAAGCTTTGTCTGCCATGTCACAGATGGGAGACAAAGTTTTACGCGTGGGGTATACAGGTCGCGAGGTCATAACCTCGTTGGTCAGAGAGGGAGAGTTTGCAGGAACAGTAGGAGATGTCTTCGGCATCCTCACTTTGTGCAACTTCCTATTGTCCTGGACAGAGAGAGAATGAGAGATACCCCCTGTATGAAGCGTGTCTTCATCAGCAGATTGGTCGAATTGGACGACCAGAGTCTTCTTCGTCGATTTGACGGATACATCATCGTGTTGAGCAATGGCTTTCTCGTCAGATGAGAAAGTCATCCCTATCAGAGTCGCCTTCTTGTGTTTGATAATAAACGAAAGAAATAAAACTAAGTTTATACGAAACCCTTTCTTTTGTTTACAAACAAGAAAAAGAAGTACAATTAATCCTATACGAGGTTGTTAAGTACAAAAATTTGATTCTGGGAAAATATTGCTATAGGAGTCTGATCTGCGGTCGATCACTTTGTCCCTTGGACCACACGATGACGAAGAAGTGCTGTAGAAGACGAAAAAGAAGCTTCAAAGACTGCAGGAGGGATTGAACTCTCGTTGCCAAAGTAGTCAATCGACACTCTCTGGATATACTCTCTTTTCTCTCTTGAATTCAACTCTCTTGAAAAATCCTCGACCTAATTCTGACCTTGGACTATTTTTCCGACCTTCGACCCCTGTTCCTGTGACAGAAAATCTCTATTTATAGAGTTCGGTCGTAGTAACCGTCCAGTCGGCGTAGAAATCGAACAGCGGAGAGAGCTGCACCTTTTACGCGGCGGTTATAATAACTGTCACCCACGTATTAATGATCTCCTGAATCGGCATGTGACGCGTGTCCCATTATGAGATAATGCGTATAATCGCTCGTCGAAGATCACGGCATGCAAGCCACGTAGGTAACAGCCCCTCGCATAGAGAAGGTTGGCATAGAAGCCAAATAACTGTCACGTTGGCGTAAAAGCCAAATTGTTATCTTGTTGGCATATAAGCCAAGTAGCTGTCTGGTTGGCGTAGAAGCCAAATAGCTGTTATGTTGGCATATAAGCCAAATAACTGTTATGTTGGCGTAGAGGCCAAATAGCTGTCATGTTGGCGTAGAGGCCAAATAGCTGTCATGTTGGCGTAGAAGCCAAATAGCTGTCATGTTGGCGTAGAGGCCAAATAGCTGTCATGTTGGCGTAGAAGACAAATTCTGCATAAATCTATATACTGCATAGATAGGTAACCAGCGTAAAGATAGCCAATTATCCTTCTTTGACTGAGGTCTTGAGCGTCTTCTGGGCCAAATAGCCTTATCACGCACCTTTGCAAATGTAGCCTGAGTTGGCGTATTTCGAGGAGATAGCATACGGCGTACTCCTATAGTTGAAAATAGCCAGGTCGGCATATTTCGAGGAGATAGCATATGGCATACTCCTATAGCTGAAAATAGCCTGTTGGCGTAATGTGCAGGGATGATGATGTGAGCGTATTAGTCCTAATTATAGCTCTTCCAGTCATTAAAAGTAGAACCAAATCTCGTGCATTAAATGCAGAGATCTGCCCCCATCTCGCGCATTAACTGCAGAGACGTGACTCGAGTTCTGTACGAAGAGCAGCTTTTGATGTGGCGGTTGGTTTCGTCTCATCCTGAGCGTAAAAGCTCCTCTCTGCCTGTGTAAAATAGGCAGCGTATTCCTTGAATGCGTAAACGACTTCTTATATCAAGGATTTGTCTCTAAACGACAGTCTGGGGCTCTGTGCAGAATCATCATAACAGCCGTCCTCTTGATCGTCGTGTAGTACTCTTTGTCAGGAGTCAGGTTCACTGCTTCGTCTGACAGGTTCATTCGAGGAATACGAAGAGTTCCTCGTACAATTTTCTGCTGCATTAAAAGCAGACAGGTTTTACGCCGTAGTGGCGATGTAGCAACCTTTTTACGCCAAAGCAGTCTGGAAATACTGTATTACGCGGGTTATTCTGGATCTATGTTTTACGCTGAACAGCGTTGAAGCTCTGCTGTACGCCAATGGCTCTGAAGTCATATTTTATGCCCCCCAGTGTTGGAGCTCTGTTTTACGCTGGCTTCCTGCGTGTTGAGGGTTTTACGCGTATAATTCCCCAGCATATTTTTCATGCTTCTACACTTATTGGTCGAAGCACACTACTAGCATCCTCTCGGTGGATCCCAGTTTGGCCGCATCAGACTGTGTCACTATCTTCTCATCAAAGGAGAAGAACTTCCCAAGAAGAGTCGCTAGCTTGTTCGTCATTACAACTTGTGAATGAACTTTTTTTTAACAACTAACAAAAAAGTACAAAAAAATCCTAGACAGAATATCTAAGTACAATATTTTTTATCTAGGTCGTGATGATGGAGATTGAGCGCTGCAGCGGCTCCTTTACTCCGTGGACGATCTGATGAGGGAATGAGGATGCTCTCTTCTGTTTTCTCTCTTCTCAGCTTGTGTGCACGTACGTAGCTCCCTCTTTTGTGTGGGCATGCTATCCTGCTATTTATAGTCATCGTGTTGACGGACTATCGATGCCGTATATCCCTCTGTTTGGTGATCGTATAGGACTCCTTCAACAGAATACAGTTGTAACCGTAGTCGCATGCCACGGATAGGCTGCCACATGGGCCTTGGTTAAGATATATTGTTGATGCGATCTCGGGATTATTTTTAACTCGTTGTGTGTGTGACTTGGTCAGATGGACAGTAGTCAGCACTGGTCGTGCGAGAAATCTTCTTCGGTTGTAACAGAAAGATCCTGAGAGCCGTATAACGTCTTGGTCGCATGGGTCTGAAGGAAACTCTGGCCGCATAGCGTTGTGGTCTGTAAACACCCTCATTTATTTTTATAGATAGACTGGTTTTAGGTTAGAAATTTTGGTTTAGCATCGGGTATTTGAGGTTTAGATATTTGTTGTAGTTGACTGGTTCTTTATTTAAACTCTTGGTGCACCCTACCATTGTTGAAATATTCGGAGCCCAACCTTAGCCCTTAATTTCTAACAAATTATTGCATTCTAGACTTGACAAGCCAACTTAGGCGCTAGACTTTTTCGTCACTCAAAATCACAATCCCTTGTGCTCTAATTTAATTGCACAACTTTCCGTACCCGAAATCTATTCTTTAATCCTGTGTCATTGCCATCAATTTTGAGACACCAACTCAACCCGTATAGCCGGACCAATTAAAGGGTCCAAGACTGACACCAAGTCTACACCTTTCATGACCTTTGTGTCACTCCCAATTAAGACCTCATGTGCCCCCATTTAATTTAAGAGTACATGATATTTTATTTTAATTAAATTGGGGATACCAACTTTGACTAATCCCAACTTAACCCCAATTTAATCCAATACCCCATTAATTGAGCCCATGCAAAACACACAACACCTCCATCACCCTACAAAACACCAAACACCATTTCCCACACCATTTTTTTATCATTTTATGTGTTTGTGCAAATATCCAAAATTAAGGGGTTATTTGCAAATATTGTATTATGTGTCAACACCTCATTGGTTCAAACCAAATGAAGAAGCCACCCTCAACCATTGACCGGTCTTGTCCATCCCTCTCTCTCCATTGTGTGAACACAATTTCCTTCATGATAAATCTAAGCCATCCATTCAAAATAAACTCTCATCCTCACCACACACTCTCCATCACACTTCCCTATTTAATGTCTCTTCACACCTCTTCCCAACCGGCCCTAAACCCCAAACATAGGAAACCACACTCCTCTCTCTCTCTCTCTCCTCCCTCTTCACAAAAACCTACAGCTACATTTCTTCTTCTTCCTCTTCATTTCTTCTTCCAGATCGGCCGAGCTCCCAACTCCGACGAGCCGACTGCATCCCTTGACCAACTGACCGACACCCTCAACCGCCTGCCACCAACTTCGTCGTCCCTGCTTCCATCTTCTCCGACTACTCCACCCTCAGCTCCATCAACCCACACGCTGAGCTTCCCCGACCGACCACCCGCCATCACCTCCACTCGACAACACCCAACGTCGGCCACCACCATAGCCTACTCCGGCCAGAGACGGCCACCGGTCCTCGCCGCCAAGGTGAATACTCCTCCCCCTCTAGTTATGTAGTGTAGTTTCATATTGATTTTTGGGATATATATTAGTTATTATTATGGTTATACATTGAGTTTAGGGTATGAATGAAATAGGTTTAGTTAAGGGTTACATGTATGTATTGAGATTTTAGGGTCTTGAAAGCATGAGTTTTAAGGTTTATTATATTTTTAATATATATGCAATTGATGGGTATATGCTAAGTTGATTATTTAGGGTCTTAAATATGCATTGATATTCATGGGTTGAGGTTATGGAATATATACATTGATGGTTAGAAATGATATATATGATGAGGTTCAAATAATTTAGTGACAGGCATTTATAATCGAGGGTTTGAATATATAAATAATTATTTATTCAAGGATGATAATTAAATGTGCATGTTAACGTCTGTGAATACCAGGGTGAAGCCTGAGGATGGATCATGGCTTGAGGTGCCGATAAATACCGTGGTGAGATATAAGATTGAGGATTGTTTAATGATATTGTGCAGGTCATTAATCGAATTTGACGTAACGAACCCTTAGGCAACCTTGGTCAACCCTCTAGCTTTGTGTCCATATGAGTTATAACAGAGATTGAACACATGATAGATGTGTGTCACATCTTACTCCAGCCTCGTGATAGTTTATTGATTGAGCTTGTATCTCGTCTCTAGGTACTACAGGACCTGTGGACTTGGACGTTGTACCGGATTCCCATCTTCAGCAGCCGGATCCAGGCAAGTGTACATTTCCACCATGTATTTCAGTTACCAGATATTTATTATTTTATTATATGCATTGTGCGCGTGTTTGATTAGAATCGTTACTTCGCGTCCGGGTCACAACCGGGTGCAGACATTCGTCGGTAACGTCTAGTAACGAGTGACAGATGGTTCACAATACCTTGATGTACGTACCTGTGTATATCATAACCCTAGGACACATTCAGACACTGTCATCGTGCCAGATTTCCTATATACTGATACTGACAGCATGACCAGAATCTGGGATGACCTTAGGGTCGCGTTGGTTTACAGTTACTTTAGTATAACGAGACCGCTAGATAGAGGTTCAGGTTCAGCGCATAATCGTTGACCGCTTTGGGAGGAAAAGACAGTTCCTAGACGTTTGGGCTCCTCTGCAAGCGCTATATATATGTATATAATCTTTTTTTTAGTATTCCTGTATCTGGATTAGTAGTATCACCCGTGTGACTCTTTGCCTGGAGTTGTGGTACATCCCGTGTGTTTTCGTGTCCGGAGCTACGGTTTTATTTTGGATAGCCCATGCGTTGAACATTGTCTTTAAACTGTGTCTCACTTAGGTGGTTATGCTAGATCACACCGGCGTTGCACTTGCTTCTTTCTGTTATACTTGGCATGCTGTATTTTTGTACCTTGTTACGTCCCTCTGAGGACCTGGTCCCCTGCCAGTTTTGCAGCATAGACAATTATGGAGCCTTTGGAGTTGCTGATGGAGTTGCTTGTCGTGCAGGCATTGGTACCAGGTACTCATATTATTTCTACCGGTATTATGGTTATTTTATATTGTTTATTCATCTGCTGTTGTAGCCTAGTTTTTATAGACTCATATTTCTTCTCGAGTCTATTCGAGTTTGTGTGTTATTGGACGGCCGACTTTAACACATGTAGCTCATTCTTGTGTATTTTTGTTCATTGTGGATTGAGACATAGAGATTTATATTTACTGGATTATTTAGATAGTTATCATTAGTTTACAGCTTATACGTATTCGAGTCGGACTAGAGTCTGGTCGAATGCGTAGCTGACGTGTTGCATATTCCTGGTCCTATGTATTTTGGGACTGGGGCGTGACATGGTCACATATGTGCTCTCGTTTGGCCTTGGTTGGATGGATACTTTAGCCGCATGATGACGAGGTCGCATGGGTACGTAGCCGTATATGAGTGAGCACGTGGCGTGGCACGTTTGACGAGGCCATCAATGAGTTGATGTGACTTTTCTTCTTTTTCTGAGCCGCTATCTTCACGAGTCTCAAAGCGTCTCAATGTGATGAGTGATGTGTCAGAGAGTCTGCCAGACATTGAATATCGTGTCAAGGGGGTTTTATGCGGCCCCTATGCTATGTAGTTGTTTAGGCCGCATAGGGTGTACTATACGACTTTCAGTTCTTTGGTTAATCAGGCTGCATGTGACTCCTCTGCGGCTTGATTGTTCAGGCCGCATGTGGCTCCTCTGCGGCTTGGTTGTTCAGGCCGCATGGGGCTTCTCTGCTGCATTTTTTTATTTTTGAGGGGGGCATAACCCCTATGCAGCCTGTATGATTTTTATGCTTCTACATGGGATACATGTCCTATGGATAGACGGTCTACATCTGGCTATTCAGTTTTTATTGGCGTTAATTTAGTGTCATGGAAGAGCAAGAAGCAGAGTGTGGTCTCGCGATCAAGTTCAGAAGCGGAGTACCGAGCTATTGCTCATGGCATAGCAGAGACGTTATATCTGCAGCATCTTCTGAATGAGCTGTGAGATGAAGCAACAGGATCTGACGCTGCAGATATGTGGTGTGACAATCAGTCAGCTATCCATATTGCCACCAATTTTGTATTTCATGAAAGGACAAAACATATTGAGATTGACTGCCACTTTGTCCGTGATGAATATCAAAAGGAATTAATAAAATTTTACCATGTGAGGACCAGCGATCAGATGGTTGGTATTTTCACGAAGTCTCTTTTAGGCCCTTGGATTCAGTTTCTTTGTAACAAGCTGGACATGATTGACATCTATGTTGTAGCTTGAGGGAGAGTGTTAAAGTATTAGTGGACTTTAGTCCCACATCGAATAAAATAATATAAAGTGGAACTAGCCTCTCATATGAATGATTCATTATCAAATATATATATATATATATATATATATATATATATATATATATATATATATATATTCCTAATGACTCATTCAATCTATTTTTTTTCTGCAGGTTGCACATGCTAGCTTTTGGAAGGTACTTTTGACCTGGCCATCAGAAATCTTTTACAAAAGTTGGAGATACTTGAAAGGCTGCAGCTTTAATTGATTGTCCCCTTACATTACACTGCTGGAACTGCCTTTCGTGTACATGTTTCAGTTGGTCGGCAGCTAATCTGCTCCTATTTCCTTCTGATCTCATCCTTTTATTTGTGAATGTTTCGTTCTTAACTGGAAAGTGCTGACAGTACTGGAGCATCACTAAAACATTACATTACCACATATTTATGTAAGAATTTATATATTATAAGCTATGCATCTACCTTCGAATTGCCAATTATAATCGCACGCACACCCGTAGCTAAAAAAAATCCTCATATTGAATCACGTACGTAAATAAGATGTTGATTCACAATTGTTATTCAGACACGTGGAGTAGCTAAAAATGCAAAAGGCAATGCAAGAGTTAACCCTATAACAATACACACGTCCTTAATCAACGATTGATCATATTCATCGCAAACTATATAATTCCAGACGTACAATTTCATAAACCCATTCTTTCTGTTCCAATCCAACGGAGAAACAACAACAGTATTGAAAGACAAAGATCGAAGCGAAGATAAAATTAAAAGAGGCAAATTAAGTAAACCAATCTATCATGCATGCCTAGTTATATATTAAATTCTTCCTCCTTGGTGGGCTAGGTTAATTACTGCAAGTAGTAGGCGAAGAAGGAGAGGGTGGAGGCTCCGATCAGGGCCCCGATTGCGGGGGTGACTGCGAACGAGGAGCTGGTGGAGGCGGGAGCTGGGGCGTTGGCTGCCACTGCAGCGGTGGCCGAGGGGGCGCAGCGACGAGAATAACACATGCAATCTTCCTCATCTCCATTTCGCTAACTGGAGAAGCTTGATCGGGGAGAGAGAAGATTGTTTGGGGGTGGGGACGAGTTTATTGCTCTCTTCAAATGCAGGCTGACCTGAGGAAGAAAGGAGAGGGAGTATATATATATATATATATATATATATATATATATATATATATATATATATATATATTTTGGCCGCTGTTTTGACCGTGGACCAGTTGTGAGCATTCAATGGGCCTCTCCTATTTGTTTGGGGGTCTACCACTGAAAATTCTGTCAATGGAATATTGACACGTGGTTTGCGGTCACGGACAGCGTGCAGTCAAAGACCGCGGGCCATTTAGCAGCGTTGGTTGAGAAATTAGGATTTTTTTGGAAAGAGTTGCATGGTGGTGGACATGTGTTTGCAGCAAACTCAATCTGAGGCGAGAGCATCATCATTCACACAATCCAGGGGGAGCTGTGGGTCATTGACGACATTCACAGTGCGTGATGTTCTGCTCGAAAACTCATGTGTATGGGGGAGCTTCAGGTTCGGACACGAAGGTGGACAGATTTAGGAGATTAAATCTCGGAAGAATCACACCGTCCGCTTGGTTGGGCCAGCCAAGGGTGAAGAAGCTCGTCGAAACGCTAACATGTTTCGTTGGAAGACAGAAGTCGGAGACAGACAACCAAGATTCACGGTGAGGCCGATCATTAGGGACTTCGGTCTTGGTCGTGTCATCGATATCAGTAGGATCACAGTAGTGCAGGAGGTGCTACACATGGCAGCTAGCGTCAACGTGACGGTCGAGGAGCTGGAGATGACAGAAGATGCAAGGCAGCTCAGGGGATCGGAGATCGGTGGCATGGGGGAGCAGGAACTCTATCTCAGGGCGACATGCATGGAGTCCAGTTGAGAAGCCATGAGGTCAACACCCTCTCATTAGACTGGAGGGGGAGATTGTTGCGGTCCAGGCTGGATTTGGTAAATTTGGAACCCAAATATGGTCAAATATTTGATTTGATATAATTTAAAAATCTACATTAAATGTAAGATTTGATTAGATTTTAAATTTGTATTAAATATTTAATCTGACCATATTTAGACGTCCATAATTGGTGTTGGACTATTTTAGGTGTAATATGATTCTTATTTTAAGGTTTCCTATTTAGAAAATCCTATTATGACATAAAATAGGATTTATCAATCCTATAAATATAGGAGGACGGTGGAGGCATAAAGCAAGCACAAAGTTGAGATTCGGTGTGCTCGTCCACATAATATCTAAGAGAAAGTCTGTGCGTTGTTCTTAGGATTCTTCTCCATACAAGACAGAAGGAAGAAGAGCTAATCGAGGAGTCATCAACATCGGTTAGAAAAATTGCTACGGATTGGTCAGTGATTTTAAATGTAGTCTTTGTCGTTCCTTCTTAAGTGTAGTGAAGGGGTTGAACCTATTAGGACAAGGGTTTTAATATTAGTTTTTTGCAATCTTATAATTTTATCTGAGTTATAGAGGTTAGAATTTGTCCAGGTGACGTAGTCACCGCCATATACTTATTTTCATCTGTGCTTAGTGTTCGTAGATTGGTTGGTTATCTCAGGTGGGTTGACAAACGCTTCCACAACTCTTCCAACAGTCAAAACAATAATGACGATGACGAGATACCTGTCACTACCCCATTTCCAAAGCCGAGTATTTTTTTTTTAATTTGGTTAATTATGTATTATTTATAATTAATTATATTTATATTTAAATTAGTGATTGTATTATTTTTTATTGATTGTTTTAGGGTTTTGGCTAGCCTGGACCCATGTCAGACCCTAGTGGACCCATGTTCGACCCAACCCACACCCTTGTGAGACCTATTTTTTGGTTTAGAATATTTATTATATTTTATTTTAGTTAGTTGGAGAGATTGGGAGTTAGTTTGAGTGCTTTTGGAACCCAAAACCCAAAACCCAATTTGCATGACTTTAGGAGAGGGCTTTTTAGTCATTTTCATTAATGTAGCCTACTTCTTTGCTTGTGGCCAGCCCCCATTCCCAGACCCGACCGAACACCACATCCCCATTCTTCTTCTTCACTACTTCTTCTTCTTCTTCTTCTTCTCCACTCTTTCCTTCTTCTTCATTTCTTCTTTCCAAGTAAGTTTTCTCCTTTTTCCTTCTCTTTCTTCTTCCATTTTTTACTTTTGTGTTAACCCTAACCCTACATTCTTCTCCAACCTAGGTGGGTAGAGCTTAGAATTGGTATGGAGACTAGATTTGGAGGCTAGGAGCTTGAGGGAGGTGATTTCAAGTGGATTGGAGACTTTGGCCTTGGGATTCCAACTCCCAAGAGGTAAACCCTAACTTTTCCCTTACTAATTACTCTTATATAGTGTAATTAGTAGTTTAGAACCTTCCTAGACCCTAAGGCTACCCGTGGAAGAAAGTTGGAACTAGTTTGGTTGTGTTTGAAGACTTTAACACTAGATTTTGTGTCAATTTTGGGTGAAATCCGAGATTGGCCCAATTTTGGGTGATGCCCTAGGTTAGACGGACCTAGGTAGACGTTGTCGGGTGTCTTGAGGGTTAGTGCGTGTCTCCGTTCGGACACGTGAAGTCGTGTCGCAGAGAAATGGGCGTTTCGGGCGTTTTAGGGGTTTTCGTCATCGCCGGTTCTAAGTGCGTGCGCATTTTTGCCATGGGCCTAGAATCGACGAGTTAGTATTTTTTCTATGCTCTAGACATCGTTTAGAACCCGTGGATAAATTTTGGGCCTATTTCGAGTTGGTTTGGTGTGCGTTTCAGGAGGTTTTCCGAACCGCACACCGCGTGTTCGTCGAAATGACCGAACGACCATATCGACTTGGTTTCTTAGTTTCGGGCTTGTGCGCGCGTTGGGTTAGCTTCGGGGAGTGTGTGCTAGAGTTCTCGGATTATATTTTGTATATATATAGGTGTTTGTGTGCGTAGGGGTCGTTGGACGCGTGTTGGTGGAGTGTTGTGTGCGTTGTTGTATGTTGTGTGTGTTGTGTTTATATAGGTATATATGTATATATATATATATATGTGTGTGTGTGCATATATATATAAATAGGTGTGTTTATATATATATATATAGCTATGTGCGTATATATTTATAAGTGTGTGTGTGCTTGTGTGTTTATATGTTAATGTGTGTGTTTATGTGTGGGTAAGTATATAAGTTAGTGTGTGTGTATATATATATGTTATAGTGTTTATATATATATATATATATATATGTATGATTGTATATATATATATAGATATACATGTGTGCGTGTATGTGTGTGCGTGTGGCAGTGCGCATCGCAGCGAACAGCGGGGGCAGCAGCAGCAGCAGCGCGGCACGGCGCGCTCGTGCGAGCAGCGCACAGCGGCAGCAGCAGCCTGTTGCAGCGCAGCGCGCAACAGCGCTCGTGCAGAGCCGCGGCAGCAGCAGCAGCGCTGTGGCGCAGCGCAGCAGCAGCAGCAGTCTCCGGCTGCAGCAGCAGTTTCAGCCGCGAGCGCAGCAGCATTTGCAAGTGCAAGCAGGGGTAGCAGCGTGTAGCAGCCTAGCACAGCGAGAGGGAGAGAGGTATGTGTATATATAGATATCTAGATTGATAGATATATAAATAGATAGATAGATAGATAGGTAGATTGATAGATAGATAGATAGATATTAGATGGATAAGTAGATTGATAGATATCTAGATATTAGATAGATAGATACATGAATAGATATCTAGATATTATGTAGATAGATATCTAGATAGATAGATTCATAGATAAATAGTTAGATAGATTGATAAATAGTTAGATAGATAGGTAGATTGATAGATAGATAGATAGATAGATAGATAGATAGATAGATAGATAGATAGATAGATAGATAGATAGTTATATCTATCTATATGCATAGATACATATATACATATAGCTAGATATATACCTATATCTAGGTAGATGTATAGATACTAGATATAGATATATATGTATTTGAGAGTGGGTATAAGGTAAGGTATATGTGTGTTTGTGGATATATCTATATATATGCATATAGATATGTAGGTATATGTATATATATGTGTTAGATATATATTCTAGCCTAGATAATTGACTAGGTATATATCTATATTCATAATAGTTAGCTAGAGTGGTAGTAGGGTTGAGTTTAGAGAGGTATCTCGATATCTTGAGATACCAAGGTAGCTCAATACCTTGAGATATCCAAGGTATTGAGTTTCGAGCGGGGGTTTTTGAGCAATTGCCTAGGTTTGAGTTTAGAGATAGATTTTTATGTATATGTGTATATATTTACGCGTGCTAGCATAGGTTTTAGCGGGTATAGGCGGGGTGTGTAGCCTAGGTTGAGGTATCGGATACCGAGGGTATTCCGGTATCTCAAGGAGGCGAGTTTGAGGGTTTATTAGCTTAATGACCCGTTTTAACCTAGAATTTTAGGGGCACCCTAGTTTGACCTAGAGTTGACCGTAGTTGACTCGGTTGACCGCCAAAGTCAACTTTTGACCTAGTTTTGAGCTAGGGTTGACTTTTTGGACCCAGAGTTGACTTTTTGACCCAGATTTCACCGGTTTGACCCGTTTGACCTAGAACGACCCTAGAAATCTATTTTTAGTTATTTTATATCTGTTTAACTCATTAGAAACCTATTTAACTTTGCTTTTCGCAATAGTTCCTTGCGATACCAGTTTGGATCGCCAGTTGCTCAGGACGTCAGTGCGAGTACATTCTCTGATAGTTTTTATTATCTGATGATTATTATGATTCAGTTTCTAGTATAGTATCATCTGATTTTTCTGGCACAACCCGGGACACGGACTGGTATTTCTGGATTCATTTACTTGTGACACGTATATTTTATATTTCTGGCCTCTATTCTGGAATCACTACTGGCATCACCTACTGGCATCACTACAGGCATCACTCATGTTTCAGGCTGGACTCATACTTGATTTACGTGTCGGGTCTTGGATTCACTTGTACTAGTCGGAACGGGAAATACTCGAGTAGACATGTAAACATTCCCATCTGGAATTATCAGGAATCACCCCCTCTGGTCTAATCTGGAATGATAGCAGCCGCGCACCCAGTGCATGGTGAGCCGTACTTACCCCTAGTCGTTTACATGTCGAAACAAGTATTTCAAAGACATCGAGTTCATTCTTTATAGTCTGGACTCACTTGCATTTCTTGTTGGTCTCACTTATAGTTTCTGGACTTGGCTCATTACATGTATCTCATGCTGGACTCACTACACGTTCATGTGCACAGACTTACTCTTAGTTTAGATTTCTTGTATCTTGCAGTCATTACTATCTTGTTTCTGATATTCCTGCATCTTTATCTTTATGCACAGTGATACATGTATATTTTCTTGTTTCATACTTGCTTTATTCTTCTTGCTACTTGCTATAACTGCTTTATAGTTTTTATCATTTAACTGGAACTGCTGTTAGAGGTGTACTTGCTCCAGTCCTGACTGAACATATTTTTCCACAGTATCCGGAGGATTGGTGTTCGACGTTTTATGGACCTCGGCCTGTCGATGGTGCAGACAGGGACCCTCTAGTTTAGGAGTGATTTTCGGGTTGGTAGCCGGGATCACTGAGACCTTGTTATTGTTTGTATTAGCTTTTTAGCACCGATTTGTCTCCGGTTTTGGTTTGAGACCTTGTATTGTATATGATTTTGGATATTGATGTATTATTATTATTGATGTTGTGGTATTTTAGTAGCAGTTGTTTAAACTTTGTAGCTGTTAGTCTTCTTTGTTATCTTATCGTGCTTAGATTCGTGATTGAGTACTTGATTATCGTTATGATATTGCTCCTCCGTTTAAAGTTGAGATCTTGACAGGTTTATATATTAATTGCGTGAGATTGTTAGCTAGATATTTGACCTAGACAGCGTTCTACCGCCAATGCTGCGGCGTAGGCTGGACGTACCCACGACTCATGCCCGATTTTTCGGGTGCGGGTCGTGACACATTTTTGGTGGCGGCCCCATACAGGTCTCGATTCGCAATTAGTACGATGTCGTGGTGGTACAACAACTTAGTTGTACTGCTGCGAGCCTGCTCTAGGATCTAGGATCTAGGATGAGAGTGTACTCAATCACGACTAGGAACAATTCTAATCTAATTATTCTGAAATTATTTTCTTTTGAAATTTACTGTCCTTCTTTGATGATATCGTATCTTGCGCCGTATTGACTTCTTTTGATCTGTGTTCAGGATGCCTCCGAAAACATAATCCCATCGTACCGTTCCAGCAGTTGCCACCGAGAGGTCTACTACCTCTCATCCAGTTCGTATTCAGGCAGCTGCTACCGCTCCACTCACCACTCCTGCGGTTGAGGGATCATCTGCTTCTCTCGGGGATCCTCCTCCACCTGTCGATCCGAGGACTACCCCAGTCGTTCCGGTGGTTCCTCCACCACTTCCTGCACCAGTAGATGCCGCGCAGTTGTTTGCGTTCTTCAGGGAGATGATGGACGCGCAGCACCGTCAGGTAGATGTGATGAGGCTGGGCATTGAGAACGCCAACCAGGTGGCCATGACGGCAGTGGATAGAGTGGCTCAGATCCAGCCACAGGCAGATCAGGCATAGCATCTGAGGCCGGGTAGTATCATTGACTTCCAGAGGATGCGGCCCAAGGAGTTCTGTGGTACAGAAGGGATCCTGTACGCTAATGACTGGATAGAGCAGATTGAGGTCATCTTCAGGCTGGCACAGACTCCAGACAGTATGCAGATAGAGGCAGCGGGCAGTCAGATGTTCGACCTCGCTTTGACATGGTATCGCACAGATACGAGGATTGCTAG